>JACXGM010035975.1:0-11526 GCA_016801145.1 Umbra pygmaea
TGTGCGAAATTGTGAAAAATCTTGTTATCAAAAATGGGCGTGTCCTATATCATCAGATTCAGCTCAGTTCAAGGTACACTTGGATATAAGGATTTCTATTGTGCAATGTGTAATGTGGGAGTTATGGGCACAAAACACATTTCTCACCATTATAGCGCCACCTAGTGGTCCACATATGTAATTTTTGGTATGTGAGGTCCAGTAACCATTGCGCATGTACACTGTAAGTTTGAAGTTACTCACATTAGTACAAGGGGTAGATCCAAAACTGGGTCCCATAGGCCATGCCCCTTTTGACGAATCAGTACCCTACTGTAGGGGTGGCCTCAAGAGTGGCCCTAGATGGTAGCCTCAAAATATGGTAAACATCGGATGAGCCGTTGATGAGATATAAACTTTTTGTAGTTATAGCGCCCCCTAGTAACCAATTTTCATAAAATTTTTTTGGGGAGCCTCAGATGGTCATGTCAAACAAGAATCTAAAGTTTTACAATGATAACTTTTTTTTTGGCCAAGATATGGCAAAGTTTATACTTAAGTAGCTAGCTACACAAATTTATTTTTGCGCAATTTACGCAATTTTCATCCGATAAAAATTATTTTGATAACTTTTTGTCACGTCAGTCTGGTGATCATACATACCAATTTTCGTGCAGATCGGACACACGCTCTAGGAGGAGTTAGAAAAAGTAGGTTTACGATAAATTGCAATTTTTCACGCATAAAAGTACCGGTGGAAATGGGCGTGGCCTATGTCAGAAGATTCAGCTGAACTCAGGGAACGCGTGGATATGTGTAGCTTCTTTGTGTAATGTACGGTTTGGGAGTTATAAGGGCAAACACGTTTTATTCTTCTATAGCGCCACCTAGTGGTGGAAGTGGCTGAATGTTTCTGTCTGAGGTCCCAGCGGTGATCTGGACCAGTCCTGAAAATGGCACCCCACAATCATGTACGGTTTAGGCTGTAGTAACGGTTTTACCGGAAGAATAATAGTAAGAAGAAGAAACCTTAGAAAAACAATAGGGTTCTACAGCCCTGCTGGAGCTGTGAACCGCGTTGCTTTGCAACGACGGTTCCCAGCCCCTTCGGGCTTGGACCCCTAATAAAACATACAGCATACAATAAAACATAACTTACGTAGGGTTATACCACCAACAATGCTCCACGCTCTCCTCCTGGGCAGGGCTGCTTATATGGGCACTCTAATCCCTTCAACAAGACACAGCTGTTTGTCATACATAATCAGAACCTTCTACATGAATCCAGCTCCCTCCGGTCCCTACTACATTTCCCAGCAGCCCTGGCCAGAAAGAGGCATGTTCAACCCTGAAAGGGGACATGTTTCAAAATAAAGGTCATCAGTCATTTACGCCAGCCCCCACTGGGCTGGGCATTACAGTCAGTGTAAAATGTAAATTGCTCTGGGTGCAAGATAGGGCCCACTATCTTTTCTGCTCTCAGAACATTTTTGAATAAGGAAAGCTGGTATGTGCTAGTTGCAGTTTATCATGTCTGTAGCACACTACAACTACATTGTCAATCTGCTAATAATCATCGCTAAAGGTAAGCTAATATAGTGAATTTGTCAGTTCATAATATCTAATTTTGTGATTAAGGCACAGTTTTATTGTAGCTACTCTTAGCAGACTGGAAAAGTTATGTTGAGGTTTCCTCTAAAGCACGTCTAGTGCCGTTCAAGTTGTTATCACACTGCTTGCTCAAATGATGAAGCCATTGCTGTTGAAGTACACATCATTTGCAGAGTTTGAACATTTTGCTTGGGTGTGACCTGAACCAGGAAATATTAATTTATATATACTTAAACTATTGCAAAATAATTAAACAACAAACACTATCAATTAGTTGCAATATGATGGAATTTAAAATGTGAGTTTTTAAAACTTAAAATATAATCCAATTGATTATCCAATCAATTAATTTACACTTCCACAATTAATCAGCTGATTTTGTTGTCGTATTGCCCTTTGTTTAAAATAACTGTGCCACTGTCCAATGTCAAAGGCAAAAAGTAGGTGAGAATTACCTAGAAATGCTTGTTAAAATAAGAAATCTTATCCGTCCATATTAATATTTATCTCATCTGATGTGACCTGACTGAAAAATGACACGTGAAACTCTAGATTCCCTTGCCCTGCATTTTATTGATACATTTTTATTGTATTATTTGAATAACACATTTTTTTGTTGTTGTTGAGAATAGTGAAAGGTAGCACAATCTGGTGAGTCAACTTCTCTGAACTGGAATTTAAATGCTGCAAACATTATGTCCAATAAAATTCATTTATTGAGATTGTAAATCTTTATAGCGTATCCAAATCAACTACATAGCATGTACCATACTTACCTGAAGCTTTGATCTAGTGGAGGACAAAGTTTGATGGCTACTTGAAGGTCACTTATTCACTCCTCTACAACACTGTATCCCTAAACTCTAATACAGAACAACATCACATACTTAGGTCAGTTGCCTTAGTGGACTAAGTCGCAGCATTCCAGGACAAACTACATCATTAAAGTTAGTCATTAGAGTCTGACTGTGGGTTCTCTGACTTTCCCCAGACCTCCAGGTGAGGCAGCACAAATCAAATCCCACTATTTGGGATAGATAAGTTGAATTATCTACCTTTCCATGTCGCTCTCCAGCAACTCCTTATGTGCAGATTAGGCACCTGTAAATTCAATCATGGAAGTATAGTTGGTGAGTATACTCATCCCATGTATGAGCTGACTAAAGGCTTCCGTGTTGGATGAGTAGTGCGAAAAGAACCGGCCGGCTAGGCGACATGTGTTTGGATGAACCACGTGAGCGCCCGTCGCCATCCCGTATCTTTCCAGGAAGTTAAGGAGCTGCTGACAAGGCTGGGTCAGTGGGAATTGGAAAAGACCAATTGGGAAGGAAGAATGGGGAAAAATAATGAAATTGTGGTGCACATGACAGTTACTGAGGGCCACATCACTGGGAAGGAAAGTGTGAGGATGAGAAGCTGCTCTGGTTGTTAGATTACTGTACCTGTCACCCGTCAGCGGTAGGAAGAATGAGTTTCTGTAGGTGGACTACAAAGACATTATTATTATTATATATATTAACCATTATTTATCCAGGCACATTGACAAATAAATTTTAATTTACATCAACAACCTGGGAGATTTACGGGTTAACTGACTTGCTCACAGACAGAACAATCAAGGTTTCTCCAGGCTGTTTGGTATTCAAACTAGTCAGATGCTCCAACCACTAGGTCACCTTGAGAATAAGAAAAGAACTGAGCACATCTGTAAAATATTGAAGTTTACTCTATGTGGCAATAGTGGGGAAATAACCACCTGCTGCATTTAAAAAGACAGCCCCTGTTTTGACTAATTACGCTAGAGCCAGCAGCGTTTCTATGATTTGAAGACACTGGGTTCTACCACTCCTTGCCTCCTCCATTCCTGTCTTCCTACAAAATTATCTACAGTGATTGAGAAGGCAAGTTGTCATCTGAAAGGTACATGGCCTATTGCATTAAGGTCACCTTGTTATTCAGTGTTCAATTAGTGGAGATGGGAATGGGTGAGCTGTGACCTTTGTGTCTTTGTGTTGCATCAACCCAGTTCAGTGGACTTGGGTAGAGACAAGGATGCACTCTGGAGATGTACAGCTTGAGTTCCAGGCAAAACATGTGCTGACCAACAGCAGTGTACCAGCACAACGAGGTGGACCCAGAATAGAGACAGGAAGCAGTCTTCAGGCTACCTGGTCCTGAAGCATATTCTAAGGGTTTGGGTCCTTCTAGGATCAACACGTCAACAGAAACATTAAAAAAGAGATGCCTTAGGTCTAGTACCTCGATATGTGAATCTGACCCCAAAAATAAGTATAAACACTGTCTCTTGTCCCCCATCACATAAACCAATGAAGTGTAAGTGGGGACTGAGAAGTACTACATAAACTATTGCAGCATAACATCTGGGGACTGAGACATGTTCCTCCAGTTTACAAAAAAAACAGGTTCAAACCCAGTACTAGCAAGATGTACATAATTAAGTGGAAGGTGAGTGTATATGGTGTTTGTGTTATTTTTTTCAATTATATTAAGTTTTTCATGTATGTTTTCCACCTCTTAATGCTGACAAAAAATGGTGGTAGAAAAAAATATAGGCAGGCTGCGGTACTACTGTACAGCCTTTTGCATTGTGTGCTGGTTCAATTTGGTCATAATGAAAGTCATATTTGCTAAAACATAGATATCAAACTAGCCAATTAATATTTTCCATCCACATTAATCATCTGCTGTGCTGAATGTTTAGACTACAATCAGGTATAAGGTAAAGTATGTAATAGATTTTGGGAGAGATTGGCTTTGTGTATTGAACGTGAGTGGAATGAATTTACAATGTGGGCTTGTCAGGCTTTAAAGTTGGGGTGCTCATTTGCCATCCACAAACATGTCTCTGGGAATTACGCCAGTCACTTGTCCAGTATTGTTACATTGGCAACTAACTTTTTGATACAATTTGTTATAATATACTGGCTCTATAATGCCGTCGGGGCTGAAATGTAACGGATCAAATGACAGCTCGCCACCTGTATCCTGCCATGCACGGTTATGCAAATTCATCAAACGAAAGTCATAAAAATATATATTATTCAAATTAGGTCATAAGACTCAGGGCTAGTGCCAAAACAATCCCTAGTCCCAGGGCTTCAAGTCTCTCTACACTGGCTTTACATTAAAGCTAGTGTGGAAGCCCAGGCCTAACAATGACACTGGATAGAGCTTTATTAAGCAGATTTTTTTAATTTATATATCTGTGTTAATATATACTGAATTAGAATGATCAGATAGCCATTGAGTCTTAAATATAGTTTCCCAGTCACAGATTACTCCTAGTCATGTGTATGACTACAGATCAAGCTCAATGGACAATCTCCATGTACATTTAAATTCTGTTCTGGCCTAGGCTTAATCTGTGTAGAAAGAGTAACTGCTGTCTCTTAAGTCTGGCAAATTGTTCTCTTGCATCAAATTGCGCCCTGTTATGAAATGTGATTTAGTATTTTAAATCCATACTTTTCTACTGTAAAAACATTCAAGAGTCTAGTGGTGTTCAGTGGTGGGCCGTCAGGGCCTGCAAAGCCTTCTCTGCAGGCCCAAAGATAGTCAGAATATATATTTAACATATATTATTCTTGAATATATTTTTTCATTAACACTATATATATTTTACAAAGTTAATTTCAATTATTCTCTAAGGTAATTTCATTGCTACAATACGCTCTATTCAGTTGCCTTACTTTTAGCACAGCTCAAATCAATGAAAGCTTTTATCCAATAAGATTTTTTCATCTGTGTTGTCTCCGGGTAGACTGGGGCATTCAGAATTCCGAGTGAATACTGTCTGCTGTTGAAGCCCATCAGGATCATGTTGTTGATTGTCATATCAGATTTCGACTTTACCATGTTGGGTGTGTTCTTTGACCAACTAAAGCGTTTCTGCAGGCCTAGCCTTACATCAGCATCGTTTCTGTTGCTGGTAGGAGTGGCAGTTCAATAAATTTAAACAAAAAAAATGTTAAAAAAATTTGCCATCTGAACAAGAACTAGCTTAGCTTAACCGTCTCCGATTTCTTTAAACTTTCAATTTTTGGAATGTTAGATTTTTTACTTTTAGCAGAATGGCTGATGGAGGTGAAGAAGTAGCTTTGGTGGCGAATATAGGACTGGGCAGGATCGACTGTCAGCACTGGGCAAGATCTCTTACTGGAACTTAACACAAAGATGTGCTGTACAACTGCTTCATAGAAGTCTTTTTAAAAGAGAAAGTAGGACGGACTTTGTTTTCAAATAATAAACAGCTTTGGTGAGTTTGATGGATTTTTATATATTTTTACTAGCAGGGCCTTAGGGATGGGCCGATACTGGGCATAAGTACTCGTACTTGTACTTGTGAAAAAGGCCCGATACTCCAAGTTGATACTTCCTCCACATTTAAGAGCGTTAAGCTGGCGTTATGCAAGCGTTGCGCTTTACAGATTAGCCATAGATGGCCATAGTTGTAAATCTGATTCATGAAATGTTTCGATGGAAATGTTCAGCCCTATGCAAGTATTTCATATTGATGATAACGACAGTCTACTTCGTCATTCAGAGACCATGCTTATAAAGCTGTAAAACTGTATTTATTGCTATTTAAAAAAGAAAGCAATTTAAATGCGCCTAAAATGCATAATCAGTCCAAAGACGGAGCCACCGTTAGCTATTGAAAATAACTATTTTCATTTTCCTCAGCAGTTGTTTAGTAGAATTCATATGGCAAAATGCAATATCGTTTTTCTCATTGTTATTTTCATGTTGCTAGCCTTATATTTGTAAAATTATAGGTAAAAAATATTAGAATCCTCAAGGAAATGCGCACATTTAAGTACTGGAACGAACGAACGATGCAAGTTATTAGGCTATTCGGTGAATAAACTGTAGAAAACGGCATGAGGAACGCCCCAGACCTAGCCTCTGAAAGCCACCTTCAGGGAGGAAAGAAAATGTTGGTAGATTGCAACACTTCTGGGTGAACAAAATGCTATTTCTGAGTTCTGACATACTAACGTTAAGAAATATAACTTAAAGGAAATATGGTGTAGCCTATTTATATTTTGTATAATATATACAAAAGCCCTAGAATGCCATTGTGAGGCATAATCTAACTATAATAATAATTGTCAGGCTATATTTTCTTGAAAAGCCACACATACCTACCATAATTTCACATCTACACTTTCAGTAAATCTTTAATGACTAAGCTTGCAAACTGATTAGCTGTGCTAGAAAGCATACAATCATGAAAGTGGGATATATTAAGTTGTCAAGCGAAGACCATGCACTTACCTTTGGAGTTGTTTGATGTTATACAACATTATTGTGAAGGGAACTAAGTTAAGTTAGGTCTTAATACCAGCAGAGTTTGGCAGCAGTACCTGATTCTTAATCAAAACCGAACAGTAAAATTATACGGGCAATGTTTAATTTTTACACCTTATATACATTACTAAAAGATGTATTTGCTATCAGTTTAGAAGAACATAATGCCTTTCAAAAGCTAACTATAGCGTGTCTAAGATTGCTAGATAGCTATATATTAGCATCATATCACCTGAACTGTCTCTCTATTCCTCCCGTCTGGATCGTCAATGATAATGATAACATCGTCTGATTGTTTACATTAGGTATTTTTCACAAGCGAAGAAGAAATAGGTCCCGCCCTCCATAAGTCTTTCTCTCCCTCTATAGCCGCTTTCTGACCGCAGGGATTTTTGCAGTTCCTAGAACATAACGTTCCTATAACCCTTTTTTTCTTGTGTTCCCACAGGAGAAATTTGGGGATTATTTAGTCCCTCGCACCGCAGTTCCTATAACCATTTTAGCCATTTTAAGTAGAACTGTTTAGAAGTGGACTGTTCCTATAACTACATACCTGTAACTACTTGGTCAGAAAGCGTATCATCTCTCTCTCACTCAAATCTCTGTCTACGAATCTCTGTTTGCTTGCAAATCGTCGTTTACACCTCTGCAAATCTTTTTGTCATGGTAGTGCGCCAAATCCCTGACAAAAGTCAGAGCGTGCGAAAATTAAATGTGCATGTGTACAGATGCAATTATTTCTAGCAAAAGTTAATTTACAAGTTTGTTAGTATTCACAACATACCATCTACACATCTGAGACTATGTTTACAAAAACAAATATTTCACAAATCATCACTTACACACTTGCAAGTTGCAGTTTACAACTACAAATCATTATGTCAACAATCTACCTTCATAAATATCCTCCAGGACCCCATAAGGCCTAAAGACATGCGTGAATAGAGCTTCTGCGGTCTGTAGGGCCGTGGGCACCCCAGGGAGAGGCAGGAGACAGCAGGCCTTTGAGAACCTATCCACAACAACAAAGATTGCAGTATTCCCCTCAGAGGGAGGGAGATCTGTAAGGAAATTGATGGACAAATTGTGGAATAGGTTGTGGAATAGGATAAGGCATTAATTTCCCTGCAGGTAGGTGCCTCTGCGCTTTACTCTCTGCACAATTGGAACAGGAGGAAACGTAAACCCTCACTTCCTCTGCTAAGGTGGGCCACCAATACCTTTTCCCCATGCAGCAAATCATATGGCCAATGCCAGAATTACTGGAGGAGGGGTTATTGTGCTCTTAGCAGATGAGCCTGTCCCTAACAGCAGTTGGCACATATTGGCATCCAGCAGGACATTGCGCAGGAGCTGGCTCCATTTTTGTGTTCAATTCCCACAACACGGGGGCCACTATACATGCCTCTGGAATGACAGGGCTGACATCTGCTGGGTACTCCTCCACGTCAAACTGGCAAGACTGGCATCAGCTTTCCGATTCTTACTGCCTGGGATATAGGACAGAGCATAGTTGAAACGAGTGAAGAATAAGGACCACCATGCCTGGCGAGGTTTCATGAGAACAGGGGATTCAGTGAGATGAAGGCCCCATCCGCCTCCTTGGTTCACCGTTATCTGCTCGGCCCACCCTTCATTCAACAGGGACGTGATTGGAGCTGCCACCTTGCCAAAGCCAAAAATGAACCGATGGTAATAGTTGGAGAAACCTAGGAATCACTGTACTGCTTTTACTGTGGTTGGTGTCAGCCAATTATGCACAGCTTCAATGTGATCCTCCTCCATCTCCACCCGGTTGAGAAAATGTGATAACCCAAGAAGGAGATGGTACACTGAAAGAAAAGGCATTTTTAGATAGAGCTCATGCTCCAGCAGCCTCCCAAGCACTTCGCCGACCAAGGACATGCCTCCACATGTTTCGGACAATGTAATTCACAAAAACTGATTTCGTAACACTCCCCTCAGGTCGTAGATTTAGAGTACCCCGGTCCAAAAGTAATAGGAGGAAAAACTCATTTGTTTCATGTGCAATAAATCGGCTTAATTTGCACATGTAATGTAGTACCTTTTGGTACTCATGTTTTGTATCGTTGTCTTCTGTATTTGTTTGTTGTTTGAATGTGTTTCCATTTATTTTACTTTTCCACACCTGACTGCATATCAAGTTTCCCATTTGGGATAATAAAGTGACTGAACTGATGGAGCATTCATCAGACCATACGGCATAACTCAATACTTGTAATGGCCTGTGGAGGTGCTGAAAGCGGATTTGTACTCATCTCCCTCTCGGACGTGCACAAGATTGTAGGCACTTCGTAGGTCCAATTTTGTAAAGATGCAAGCACCATGCATAGTTATATGGAGGAAATTAAGGGAAGTGGATAGGTGTACGTTTCAGTGATGTTGTTAAGGGCACAGTAGTCTATGCATGGATGCAGACCCCTATCTTTCTTCTTTACAAAAAAGAAACTGGAAGATGCAGGTGAAGATGGGGGGCGTATGTAACCTAGGCGCAGCGATTCCGAGACGTATGTTTCCATAGCCTTGGTCTCAGCATACGACAGAGGGTATACATGACTCCTAGGCACCACAGCTCCTGGTCGAAGGTCAATAGCACAATCGACTTGCTTTCAACATAGAAAAAGCTTGTGCAAGATCCGGATATTCAATAGGGATGAGATTGTTGGAGGCACTGTCTGGACTTTCCACCGTGGTGGTCCTTAGCAAAACCAGAACACACCTTTCCAAGCACCCCTGCGACCATCCCTCAACAGATCTGTTAAACCAAGAGACAGAGGGATTATGAGTAGATAAAGAGGGTAGCCCTAACATTATGGGACAGGAGGGGATGTCTAACACATAAAAGGATATGGTTTCATTGTGATTAGATAATACAGTCATTTTATCCTCCACTGTTTTACTAAGGACTAATCCTGTTCCCAGAGGTTTATTATTTATCATCTGAACAGGTAAAGGTTTATGCAGTGCCACAAGAGGAATGCCTAACATATGACATAAACCCTGATCAATAAAATTCCCTGCTGCCCCTGAATCTACTAGAAAAGGCAGGTCCGGATGTTTCAGAATGGGAGTTTGACAGACACCCAGCCCAAGACCCCCAAGAACAAGCAACACAAGTGATGCACAGTGGCTAGGAAAAACTCCCTAGTAGGTGGGACCTGGGAAGAAACCTAGCAGGAGGCCAGACTCAAGGGGGGTGGCCAGTCCTCTTCAGGCTGTACTGGGTGGGGAATCTGAAGGTACACAGCCCATTATAATAAAGTCACTTTGTTTATCAGTGTTCAATTATTGTCCAACAATGAAGATATGATGGGTGGGCTGTGACCATAGTCTTTATGTAGCATCAATACAGTTCGGTGGTCTTGTGAAGGGAGATCTTAAAGCCGCCTGGAGATGAACGCTGGTGTCACCAGGTGGAAACGTGATCATCAACTCCAGTGATGTGGGATCCAGCACAGCAACGGTTTGGGCACAGGACGGGGACAAGAAGGAGTCATCAGCCCACATGGTCCTGTCTCATGTTCCAAGGGTTTGAGTCCTCCTAGGATAAATATGACATCAGGAACATTAGAGTGGGCATACCTGGGGTCTAGCACCTTGACACAGCTCTGACCCCAAAATGAATATATAATCTGCCTCTGGGGACAGAAAAACCCTAGTCCCCTGGCACATAACTATTGCAGCATAATCAACTCAACATAGAGAGTAGCTAGACAACTCAACACTTTACAGCACAGAACAGAAAATAAGGAGACACTAGTAATTCAGGAAAGATTGAGCGCTGAACTGGACAGGAAGACGGGACAGATTAAGAGGCTCCAGTATGTTTGATTTTTACTGCTTTGTAATTTTATATTGACAATAAAAATACTTATTGTGATGTGTCGTAATACCACTGACAAGATAGACCAGATAAAACAACACCTGACGAGATAGAACAAAATGTATATTTGCATATTAAACTACAGCCAATTTATTTGCAAATAAGTGTGCATGCCATAAAAGATATCGGAGAACAGCTCAGGCATACACATTAGCTAACTTTTGCCCCACTGGAAAGGCACAGCACCAATGTCAGAATTTATGTAGCGACATAGTTCATCCATGTGGTGTTTGGCTGTGCTGTTGCATTGTTTGTTTCTGGCAGGGAAAGATCATGATCTTCTGCCATCTTCCTGCGATTGTATTGTGATTCCCGCCATTTAGAAGTCACAGTTCTCTGTACGCAGGAAGTTGTGCAGAGCACAACTAGCCAAAACAATGTTCTCTACATTAGCAGTATCTTGAATATTGATGGTGGTTAAAACGCACAAAACCAGCTAGCTAGAATGCCAAAGGCATTTTCCACCACCCTCCTAGCGCACACTGCAAAAATTGACTATCTCAATATAAGAAAAAATAAACTTTAATTGAGAAGATTCAGACTATAAACAAGTGAAATTAACTGCCAGTGGGGTAAGACAATTACACTTGGTAAGATTTCTTGAAATAAGAAAAAATATCTAGGCTCTAGAAAAGTGAGTAATCACTTGAAATAAGTGTTAAAACACTCAATCCAGGCACTCTTATTAAGTCAAATAAACT
>JACXGM010035976.1:0-11527 GCA_016801145.1 Umbra pygmaea
TCTAATAACAGTAGTGATGTCTTCTCACTAGTGTCTAATAACAGTAGTGATGTCTTCTCACTAGTGTCTCATAGCAGTAGTGACGTGTTCTTCTGACTACATATTATTACTGTACCCAGGATCAATACCTTTGCTCCAACAGATGTGTAACTGTGACCCCAATCTCAAGGATGCATCAGAAGGTGGGGTGGGACATTCTTAGGGGCAGAAGTGTTCACTTATCACTATAGCCCTGGTGGGTGAACTGGCCTGATAATGGAGCACTATCTAGACTAACACTAAACCTCTAACACGAACACTATTACCTCTCTCTGTCCAAACAGATTTCTGTATGGCTAATCTCAAGACCTTTTCTGGTTAATCACATTTCTTTATGGCTAATCTCAAACCCCTCTCTGTCCAATCATGTCTCTGTCTAATCTCAAACTCTTTCTGTCCTTCCTCAGATGAAGCTCGTTCTAAAAAGTGTGGTATCCTGGTACATTGCCTGGCAGGGATCAGTCGCTCAGTAACAGTAACCGTGGCCTACCTGATGCAGAAGCTCAACCTTTCCCTAAATGATGCCTACGATTTCGTCAAACGGAAGAAGTCCAACATTTCGCCAAATTTCAACTTCATGGGGCAACTGCTGGATTTCGAGAGGACTTTGGGGCTTAGCAGCCCATGTGACAACAGGTCCTCAACCAATGACCAGCTGTTTTTCACCACGCCAACCAATCACAATGTGTTTCAGCTTGACACGCTGGAATCTACATGAAGAGGCAAAAGGGCAGGACTTAAGGCTACAAGGAGTCAAGTTGCCATTTTGAATGTGAATGTTTATCTTTTCTCTTCAGAGGCTGTCTGTCTGTGAGAGCATATAGCCTGGGGTGGATGATGACGATGAAGGGCATGAAGAGAGGATATGTGGAAGCAAGTTGACATGGGACAGAGCTGAATGGACGGTCTCTCGGAACGCCACAAGGAAGTGGAGAAATTCCCTCTTCTGTGGTCTCATCTTCTTGGTGGTTTATTAAGCGACCAGTCTTGTTTTCTTGCCTTTTAGAAAGGTCTGTTCTTAAGCTGGGACTAATTTATTGTTGTTGTCTTGGACAACCTCCTCATCAATGTACTGACAATGACCATGATGGTGCCAATATATTGCCTGGGATATACCCGATGAAGGTGTGGGATACACCCCGATGACGGTGTGCTGACTACTTACTGCTAAGTCCGAGTTTATAAACACAAAACACCTGGATGTTAAATGCTTAAAACAATGGAAGTCTGTATGGATGTATTTCTATCTGCATTTGCATATTTAAATACATTTCCTCACAAATGTATGGACAGATTTCTACTACCACTACCCGAACAACTACTACTAGAATACTCTTACTACAAGTATACTCTTAGCTGTCTAGAAACTCAAAGACAACTACAACAGGAGGAGCCTTTATAACTAAAGCAAAAACAGACCAAGAGGAAAGAAACTTTGTCACAATGGCCTGGCTGTTTTCTGTCCTTTTTTTCCTCTTTTTGTCTACTGTATGTTTGTAACGATGACCTAATGCAGTTTGCACAGTGCTGAAGCCGATCACTTCTTGGCACTAATACTGGTACTCTAGAGAGAGGAGACGTTCAGAAACAAGACGAGGGAGGGGGGGGAGAGAGAGACGGGGAGAGAGAGACGGGGAGAGAGAGACGGGGAGAGAGAGACGGGGAGAGAGAGACGGGGAGAGAGAGAGAGTGGTGTAGATGCAGTCCTACCTAGGCTGGGTTTGGTTTAGACACTCCTACCTAGGCTAGGTCTGGATCTGCGTAGGCCGTGGGTTGAGTCGGGATCTGGGTAGGCCGTGGGTTGAGTCTGGATCAAACTGAGTAAAGCACTTAAATTTGATTGTTCTTTAACTGCATTTGAAAGATGGTTTGCCTCCTAAATAGCAACCGCTTCCCTAAATAATGAAGTAAATAAGGCTAGGTCTCTGGTCAAAGGTAGTGCCCTACACATGGAATATAGTTCTATTTATGAGTCAGGCTTCTCCAGAGACATTCATGTCAAACTCTGTCTGTATTGTGGTATTAAAAACGTTACATGAAATTAGAATATTATTTTATGACTAAAATAGGGTAATTATATATAACTTTGTATTCTGGTGCCTACCACTGGGTGCTCTTTAACAACTGGGGTGGGGACTTCCCTGGGTAGACATTGGTGTGGAGTGGGGTTGTAATTTTCACAAAATTACATGTTTTTCTCAGTTGAAACAATGATAGAATCTGCAGGGAACAAATAGTCAATCAAGAATCTTCCCATTATGATTTCTGGAAAAAGTGGGATTTTCTGGAAACAAAATTACAATATTACAATTGTTGGGACTGTTTATTTACCAAGCTGGATGTTGAGATCTGTTTTTTTAACTACTAATACTGCTGTCTGTATGTCAGGTAGAACTGTTCTCACAGTTCCATACTTACAGTATTTAAACTGTACAAATTATATACAAAATCAAACAGAAATATCTGATACAATTGATGTCTAATACTACAGAGATTTTGCATGAACACAAATGTTATACAAATGCTATAGCTGTTTTAAGCAGTTGTATGCTGTAACTATAGCTGATTACACACAGCAGTTAACAGTATGTAGCAAAAAGGGTTTCTAAAGCCTTATTCATGCCAACGCAAGGACGCAATTCTAAAACGCACTTACTATAGTTTGCAAATATAATTATTTAGAGTTACAAACACCAGAGCTGTGCACGTTAGTGTATTTATCCTATGTAACTACACAGTACAGACATTTTGTGTCGCTAGATGCTTTTTAGCTTTGCCTCCTTGCATATGGTGACCATAAGGCTTAACACAGAGACATTGAAAATGACCGAGAGGGAAACTGGTGTAAAAGAGCAGTACTGCTTTACGCTAGCCTTACCATATAACCTTTCTAATATAACACTTTCTATAACGCTGACTGTTCAATAATACTCTTTTTACCTCTTTACAAATATCATTGTATAAAAAACATATGTTCTTTAACAATAATATGAATCAAAACAAACATGGTAATGACAGACAACTCATTTGCTATTTCTGAAAGAGCATCCTATTCTCTATAAAGTGCTCTGCTTTAGTGCTCTACTGTGGTTAGTGCTCTACTGTGGTTAGTGCTCTATATAGGGAACATGCGGACATTTGAAACGTAGCCATTTTCATTAACGGGTCTTCAGATGAGGTGGTTTTTGTTACTTAATATTAATCAACAGACACCTTTTGCAGTATTTTATAAATCTATTGAAATTCTCTTGTTTGTATTACTCTGTTTTTTGTACTATAATAATTATAATCATTATCTTCATAACAGTAATAATAATAATATACATCCAGCCAACACTGCGATAGCTGACTGCTCTAGTAGGTGAAGGGGAATTGCCACAGATCTGAGATCAGTTTTGCATTTCCCCCGTTAATGGTTAAGGATATGACTTAACTAGTGTAAGCTGATCCTAGATCTGTACCTATGTGACACTTCCCCCGTCAATGCTATAGCACTGAAGCTATTTTCTTCACAGTGTCTACAATAAAGGGCTTGGTTGTTCGCTAGCCCAATTCCTGCTCATGATTTCTGTGTTGTCCAGTGTTAGCTTGTTATTCTCACAACATAAAATGTTAGCTTGTTAACCTCACAACGGGTGTGAGCTTGTTAACCGCATGATCTAACAGCATTAGCTATTTCACCTCACAAAATAACAGAGTTAGCTTGTTAACCTCACAAAAGTGTTAGCTGGTTAACCTCACACTGTAAAAGTGTTAGCTTGTTAACCAGTGTTAGCTTGGTAACCTAACAATGTAACAGTGTTAGCTTGTTAACCTCACAATCTAACAGAGTTAGCTTGTTAACCTAACAATGTAACCTTGTTAGATTGTTAACTGCATGATCTTAAAGAGGTAGGTTGTTTACCTCACAAAGTAATTACAACCACATCAGACTATTATTCTTAAGTCTTGAATGATGATTCCACAATGAGTTAGCAAGATGACACAAAACAGAATGGAACCTAGGCTAAGGGTTATTTTGTCTGCATCACAACCTAGACTGAGCATCAGTGTTTTTTTGCTAACATTTCCTCACCTTGTATTCTGGGTTTATGTTTGGCATGACACGGATGGGAATAATAGCACAAACCAGAACGGGCACCAGGCTCCATTCAACCTAAGCGGTTGGTGACAACCTCCCCTTTTTTTTTCCACGTTTATCTCTGGGTGTGTCAACTACTCCATTACATTCAAATGTATTTTGTCTTCAAGGATTTTTTTTGTTTTCATATTGTGCCCTATGCTAACTTACTCTATTCCTGTGGCCTTTCTTAATAGATTACTTACTATATTAAAGCTGATATGCAAAGTTATTTCTTTTCAATATAATATATAATTATTCCAGATGATGAAGACTAGTGTTTCACATGCTTGTTAGGTTTTCATCATTTGAATCTGAACCTAGTCACAGAAAGACTGAAAAGTCAATCACGCTTCTTTCTACATAGCACACTACAACTTCATAGTGCACTATTTTTGACATTGACACCATAGGGCTCTTGTCAAATGTAGTACATAAGCATTAGGATGCCATTGGGGGCACACTCTCATGTTACGCCGTTGTATTTCAGTACAGAATATTCTTGATTTCAAGCTGCTTCATATTTTTGTGTCTTTTCAAAAATGAAAGGTAAACCACCAGTGTTGTTCTCCGACCAGAACACAGAACCAAACTTTCTGAGACATTTTTTGTAGCATCCTGTTAACTAAGCATGTGTGCTAATTGGTATCCTATTCCACACGTAGTGCACTATGTTTGGAATAGGCTGTGATTTGGAAGACACATAAGAGTGTTGGACTTCTGAGATGGAGGAAGAAAGATAAACAGAAAGTGAATTATGAACGAAAATGTAAATTTTACCTCACAGAGGGAATTTTCAGGGATTTTTTTGACAATGATGCATCTTGTTCTTTGTGTAACAGCTTCATACTTGTTTAATAGCTGTTTTTTACATGTGCTGTATACATTTTTTAAAAGACGCAATCTATCGTGGGCTTCTCGATATGGCGGTTAACCATTCTGAAGATGGATGTCTTTTGGCCCTATGTATTGTATATGAACCAACAAAAGAAATGTTTATACTGCAAATAAATATTGAACTATTTTTTCTTTAAAACGTGTAATTGGTTTGTGTATATGTGTGTGTATTGATGTGTGTGAGTTCCAACATTAGAACTACAATATGTGAGTATTTCACATGGTTACATGATTACCACATGGTTAACTGATTTGGTCAAACGCCCACTTCCCTTTCTATGTACAACATATAGTTAATGGATTGGGTACTGAACTGCAAAGAAATGTCTTCTATAGACTCACCACCACTGTGCCCCCATTACAAAATATATAACTACGGTACATTAGAAATACAATAAATGTACACTGCTATTGGCAAAACACTTGGATACATTTCTTTTGTTTTTTATTGCATCCTAAATGTTTTTGTCTTCTGCGTGTCTAGTGTGTCAGTAGAAAATATCAATATTTTAATGTCAAATATTATTTGCCAAAAACACGTTACAGAGCTTGTGTATCGTTGGCGTGTGTATAATCTTATCCACCAAACTGATTCTATTTCATCCGGCTCGTTCCTCCTACAAATGCTTTCAATGCATTTTTGCACTGATGACTGTTTTGCGCAACTTGGATTTAACTGTACAACGTAGGCAATGCTGAACAATTTGCCAAAGCAACTGTTTTTTGTAGAGCTGTACAGTATGCTTCGCACTATAGACATTTGCCTGCATGTACACGTTGACACATTAACCATTCTGAACGTCAGTTCACAATTTAAACGAGAACGTTATTGAACAAATAACTCAGGAAGTCCCTCATCTGGTTAAGACAAGACAGATAATGTATTATTATAATGTATTATTATCAAAATAGGTAATGTATTATTATTATATATTATTATCAAAATAGATAATGTATTATTATAACGTATTATTATCAAAATATATTATGTATTATTATTATGTATTATTATCAAAATAGATAATGTATTATTAGGAAAGCCTGAATTGTTAAACCATCTTTTTGGAATACCTCTCTGGTAGAATAGTGTAACCAATGTCTCCAGTATATATGTAATACATTTTTTACATAAAAGGTCACTGGTACAGTATAGGTATAGGATAGTGCCCCTGGCATTCTGTTTCTTTGTGACCCCTGAAGATATAATGGTTCACTTGTCAAATGCACTGCTTAGCCTCTTTCATTGATGCATTTTTTATGTTGGGTGTATAAGTGCGTGTATGCGTGTGTACATGTGTGCATACAAGTGTGGATATGACTGTGGGTTCGTGGTCCTGCCGACCATGTGACACGCACCATGTGCAGCTGAACCAGAAAAAGACAAGGAGAGAGAAAGAGATTATATTTATTTACACATTAAAGTAAAGATAATGAAACAGACATTGTACAGTTGCAATCAAAATTATTCAACCCTCATTGCAGAACTGAATATGACTTCTCCAGTCTCACAACTATCCAACCCACTGAATAGAATCCCTCACAACAGCACAAACATGCAAAAAAGATGTTGTCTCAAGCACACCTGATGCAACTAATCAAGGGCTTTGTTAGTTCCACCAGGTGTGCTTAAACTGGAACACATGAAATACCTGAACTGGCTAAGGGTTTGTTGAGTGTCATGTTTGACTGCATGTGAGAAACATTTAATTCAAATTAATGGCCCAAAAAGTAAAGAGATCATCACCCTTCACAAACAAGGAACAGGATACAAAAAGATAGCAAAGGCACTGAATGTTCCAAGAGACACCAGAGACATAGTTTGCAAGTTCAAAGTTAAGGGAATAGTGGTTACACTACCTGGACGTGGCAGAAAAACAGCGCTATCAATGGCTGCAACCAGATTTCTGAGACGGTTTCCATGCCAGAACACCAAGATGTACACCACTACTGACCCAAAAGCACAAGAAAAGTCAATATGCTTAAAATCATATAAAGAAACCCCAGAGGTTTTGAGATTTGTTTCTGTGGAGCAATGTAACAAAACCCGGAACTTTTTGGCATGATGGATTAGCTGTATGTCTGGAGTAAGAAGAATGAAGCATAGGCTGAAAATTGCACTCACGTTCAAGCATGGTGGTGGCTCGGTGACACTCTGGGGCTGCTTTGAATCCTCTGGCACAGGAAACCTGCAGCATATGGAAGGCAAGATGGTTTTATTCAATTATCAAGAAATCCTAGAAGAAACATAATGCCATCAGTGACGAAGCTGAAGCTCGGGTGTCATTGGACTTTCCAAAAGGACAATGATCCCAAGCCTACCTCAAAGTCTACCAATACTTGGTTAAAGAAGAAGTCCTGGAAAATGCTAGAGTCACCAGACTTGAACCTCATAGAGAATCTCTTGTGGGATTTGAAGAAGGTGGTTCCAGCATGCAAACCCAAGAATATTACTGAACTGAAAGCCATTGCTCATGAGGAATGTTCAAAGATTCCTCAGGAACGCTATCAGATGCTTGTGTCTGGCTATGCAGCTCATTTGCAGCAGGTCATAACAGCAAAAGTGTCCTCTACAAAGTACTAAAAATGCTTGTCATGAAGGGTTTGAATAATTTTGAGACTGGTAAAAAAAGTCATTATCAAATGCATTTGCAGTTGAATTTGGGAAAACCACTTGAAGCATTTGTTGTGTTAAACTTTTTCTATTGCTTTTGTTGGATTTGTTAATTTTAATTGTTTAATTGTTAACTGACAGTCTGTACATTTTGACAATAAAACATCTGTAGTACTTTGTTATAACCATAATAGGGCAACAAATATTTAATTAATATTAATAATAACAGAAATAAAATAATTTTAAAACTGAAACTGATCATTAGCAGATATAAAACTTACCAATACTTACCAATAAAATAACAAAATATTTTATTTACTAGTAACACTAATTAGGTTGTGATGTTTCCATTAAGTTCAAACTATTTTTTTTATCCCAGGCAGTTGGTTTGCTGAGAGGAGGGGAGTTGAAAGCTTCTTTGTGGTGGGGGGCATCAGGATGATCACTATAAATAGCCTTCAGTGTGCTAGTCGGTTTTCCCTGCTTGGGTGGTGTGTGAGTGTGAGTGTGCGTGTGTGTGAGTGCAAGGGTGTTGCGTGGGTGGTGTGTATGGGGGGGCTGGGGGGGAGTGTGTGGGAGCGAATGATTGGTTGGGGTGTGTGTGGGGTGGTGGGTGGTGTGTATGTAGGTGGGGGCTGGGTGGGGTGTGTGTGTGCGGGAGGGCGATGGTTGGGTGTGTGTGTGTGTGTGTGTGTGTGTGTGTGTGTGTGTGTGTGTGGTGATGGATGGGTGATCTGTGTATGTGTAATTTTGCCAGAGCAGTGGTGAACCCCCTGCTGTAACATGGGGCCCTGATGTGGGGCCCTGATGTGGGGCCCTGAAAGAACAGATTCACCAACTGGTTCTCTCTCAGCTCTTTGTCTGTCTCACTTTCTCATACTCTGCCCATTTGGTCCAGTCAAGCCTGTGGGGTGTAAAGGATAATTGGCCAATTGGATGACTATTTTTAGAAAGAAAAGACACGCTGCAGCTGCTACATCTGTTTCATTCTGATTCTATCAAACGTCTATATAAAATGTCTATATGTATATGTACAGGGTAATCTCTATAGATTAGCAGGATAGTCTCTCTCTATATAGATATAAACATTAGCAGGATATTATCTCTATATATAGATATATACATTAGCAAGATAATCGCTCTATAGATTAGCAGAATAATCTCTCTATACGCAGATAAATTAGCAGGTTAATCTTTCTATGTATAGAATATATATATATATATATATATATATATATAGGGCTTCTGGAATTCAGGTTTAAACCAATAAAACACCACAGACACAAAGATAATTACATTGGGTTTTATTTAAAAACACCAAAACCCCCCGAATTTGTCCATTCATGGTAACGATAATCATAACAGATTTGATGTTTTTGTATTATTTCACAGTAGTATCAATTATCGAAACTGTGAATGACATAGGTCCTCAACATATTTTATTTCAACACGTCTCTAACTGAATAATTTTATATTACTGTAGGTATGGTAGGATACAATCAAACTTGCTGGCTGTCACGTGGTACAGTTGTGCAGAAGTTAACGTTTGCTAGCTGGTTAGGTAATACACTGCCAAAGCTTGCTAAGACACCTGTTTAGCAGTGAGTTAAAGTTTATTCAAGGTTTAGGTCATTTTACCAGAACTGTTATTGCAAAAGTTATTGCTTAAAAGTTCGGATATTTTAGTTTTTCCGGCCCAATATAATTGAACGGCATTTAAGCTTTAAGCATAATTATGTATGAGGGAATCCGCTGCTGACGGGCAGGCAAATAAAGAATCAATTTGTCATGGACGCCAGGCAATGTTAATCTGTGATGAGCAGTGTGAGAATAAGTGGCCAGTACAGATAATGTAGACTACAATATTAGGCTTAGAGTAACTAACACAAAGCACTTATTCAAGTCAATAAAATAATTAGGTATCTAATTTGTGTTATTAAAATTGAATGCATTGAGAAAAAACAAATGTTAATGTATGCAAGAAACACGTGATGAAAAATATTAATAAACCTGGAATTTGAAAATAAATTTAACTGTAAAAATAGAAGCACTATATATAGATAAGCATATTATCTCTGTTAATTGATATATAGATTAGCAGGATAATCTCGCTATAAATTAGTAGAATAATCTCTATTGATGAGCACCATAATCTCTCTCTATAGATTAGCAGGATAATCTCTCTATACTGTAGATTTGCAGGATAATCTTTCTATAAAGTAGTAGGATAATCTCTCTATATATTCGCAGGATAATGTTTCTATAGATTATCAGGATAATCTCTATACTGTAGATTCACAGGATAATCCCTCTATAGATAAGCAGGATCATCTCTCTATAGATTATCAGGATAATCTTTCAATAGATTAGCAGGATAATCTCTCTGTAGATTAGCAGGATAATCTCTCTAAATTAGCAGGTTAAACACTCTATAGATTATCAGGATAATCTCTCTATATATTAGCAGGATAATCTCTCTATAGATTAGCACGATAATCTCTGTATATATACAGTTGTATGCACAAGTTTAGGCACCCCTGACAATTTCCAAAATAAGCACAAAAACACCCTGTGGCGCACTGCTTTAGCCTAAAAATATCTGCACGACATTCAACTCTTCAGGAAACTAAGGAAACGGTACACACAGTCAGTCAGGAATGCAAAGACTAGGTTCTTTAAACAGAAAGTCACAGCCTGTAGCACCAATTCTAAAAAGTTTTGGGACACTTTGAAGACCATAGAGAATAAGAACTCCTCCTCCCAGCTGCCTACTGCTCTACGGCTAGTTAACACTATTATTACTGTCTAAACTGCTATAATCAATCATTTTAATATGCATTTTGCCATGGCTGGCCATGCATTCCACCTGGTTAACCACACCTCGGCAAACGGCCTCACCCTAGCCCGCGGCCCCTCACCCCCTGAAAGCCAGATTAACAATCTACCTGCCCAGGTACTACGGGCAGAAATGAGCAATTTGCTATAACCTGGCACAAGACATCTATTAATGTGTCTTGTGCACTGTCTCTGTTCAAATATATAAATACAATTACAGATTATCAAACGTTTCGAATCCCACAACATGCTATGCAATAAGGTTTCCGAGCTTGTCATGGCTGCACCTTTGCTACACTCAAGGTCTTAAATTATATTACAACTGCCATTGATAAAAGACTACTGTGCCGCCGTCTTTATCGACCTAGCCAAGGCTTTCGACTCGGTCAATCATTACATGCTTATTGGAAGACTTGGTAGCCTCGGTTTCTCAAATAACTGCTTTGATTGGTTCACCAACTACTTCTCTGACAGGGTTCAACATGTTAAATCTGAGGGTCTGTTGTCTGGACCCCTGGATGTCTCTATGGGGGTTCCACAGGGTTCTATTCTCAGGCCTACACTATTCTCTGTGTATATCAATGATGTTGCTCTTGTCGCTAGTGACTCTCTGATCCACCTCTATGTAGATGATACCATTCTATACACATCTGACTCTACATTAGACTCTGTATTAACTAACCTCTATGTAGATGATACCATTCTATACACATCTGACCCTACATTAGACTCTGTATTAACTAACCTATATGTAGATGACACCATTCTATACACATCTGACTCTACATTAGACTCTGTATTAACTAACCTCTATGTAGATGATACTATTCTATACACATCTGACTCTACATTAGACTCTGTATTAACTAACCTCTATGTAGATGATACCATTCTATACACATCTGACTCTACATTAGACTCTGTATTAACTAACCTCTATGTAGATGACACCATTCTATACACATCTGACTCTACATTAGACTCTGTATTAACTAACCTCTATGTAGATGATACCATTCTATACA
>JACXGM010035977.1:0-11526 GCA_016801145.1 Umbra pygmaea
CACACACACACACACACACACACACACACACACACACACACACACACACACACACACACACACACACACTACCGTGCACCAAAGGCATAGCCAGAAATTTGTTGGGGGGTGTGTCTGCAGAAATGTGGATGTGCCATAATATAAACCTTAAAACCATATAAATAATTATAAAAAGCTAAACATATTTTACTACTAAATCTTACTATTGCACGCAAACTATTTAACACCTAATTTTGCTGACCTAACATTATATTTTTTACAATAAATGTATTGATCTTGGAATTCATAAGCAATGGATGTCTACAGTTCACACACACCTCACACAATCGTTGTCTGGTGTAGGCCTACTGAGACTAGGTGTTTCTGCCAGTGTGCCTAACGGTACAGCACCAGGTAAACCAATTCTTTACTCTGCAGGCACTGTATCTTTGTTTGTGTTTAAATCAATTACCCTCCGCCCCAATTTTTCTCCCTTCCCAATTCCCTCTAACCCTGCATGGTCGGCAGCTCCACAACTCCTTGGACAGATCAGTGGGATGGTGAGGGGCGTGCACATGGTTCATCCAACCACATGTCGCTCAGCCGCCGATTCTTTTCGCACTGCTCATCCAACATGGAACCCTTTAGTCAGATCATGCTTGGGATGATTATGTTCACCGACTATACTTCCAGGATTCAATTTACAGGTGAACAATCTGAACACAAGTAGATGCTGGAGAGCGACTTGGCAGGATAGATTATTTGATTTATCTAACCCAAATCCCAGGCAGTGCTATGCCAATTTGTGCTGCCTTGGTGCAGGAGGTCTGGGGAAAGTCAGAGAACACATAGTCAGGCTCGAATCACTGACTATCATGACCTAGACTCTGGGGCGATGTATGGGGGGGATAGGACGTTTCAAATGGCTGGTGACTGATGGCAAATATAAGAACATTAGACAAAATTATTTCAAAATTATCCACTTATCCTATTTTCTTTTCCTGTTTTTGGCCAAAAATATACATCCAGAGAGCCTCTGTATGGTGCTGCGCAATGGGTATTGCACACTTCCCCTTCCCTTGAAATGAAATGGTTCGGTCCTGTACCCAAACCATAGATTCACATGGGGAGGCAGAGTTTAACATGACCACAACCCCGATTTGGGTTTCGATAACCATTTTTTAAATCCTCAAATGTCATTGTTAACATATTTAATCCACAAAAAACTATGTGCTTGCATACATCAAAATAATCAAAACTCATAAAAACTAATGGTTATACAATATAGTGACTTTGGCTGACATTATTTTAAATTTTTATTTAACCGGGTAAGCGTGTTGAGAAAAGATTCTCCTTTGAAATGGCGACCTGGCCAAGATAAAAGCATTGAGGTGCAGAAGACATAAAGTTACACGTACATTACAAGACAAAGTACGGAGTAAAAATAATAAAACAGGAATACAGTGTGCAGATCTTCAGATTAAACAAGAATTTGTACATATAGTGCAACAAATGTCAACATATGGAGGTAGATTTTTGGTAGTTACACATACATTACAAGACCAAGTAAAGAGTACAAAAAATAAAACAGGAGTACAGTGTGCAGATCTCCAGATTAAAAAGAATTTGTACAGGTAGTGCAACAAATAATAGCATATGGAGTTAGATATTTGGTACAGACAGTGGTGTGGCAGTATACTATACACTCATATGGAGGTAGATATTTGGTACAGACAGTGGCGTGGCAGTATACTATACAGTCAGTGGAAAAACTGTTGGTCTGAGCTAGAGGTAGATTTATCGGAATACAAAGTGGCAGTGCAGAAATAACAATAGAGTAGGTGGCATAATGACCGAGCCTGTGGAAAAGGGAGTGTACAAAAAATACAAAGACACCGTGCAGGTGAGAGTGTGCAGAATGCATGTTAATGGCCAAAAAGAGATGGGGAGTTAACATGTACAACGGTCTGACAGTAGATTTGATAGTAGTACTTTGAAGGTTAATAGAGGGACAGTGGAAGCCAATCCTTCATTTAACTTTGGAATGGAGCGGGTTGATGTGGGTCTGGAAGGAGAGTGAAGAGTCTAACCAGACCTCTAGGTATTTGTATTTGTCTACATATTCCAATACAGACCCGTCAAATGTGGTGATGCTTGTTGGGCAGGCAGGTGCAGAGTGTGATCGGTTGAAGAGCATACATTTAGTTTTACTAGAACTTAAAAGTAATTGGAGGCAAAGAGTGTTGTATATTATCAATGCTTTCCTGAAGGTTTTTTAACACAGAGTCCATTGTCGGGCCGGATGTATAAAGAATGGTGTCGTCTGCATAGAGGTGGATCATAGAGTCACCTGCTGCAAGAGCAACATCATTGATATATACAAATAGAGTTGGCCTGATAATTGAACCCTGAGGCACCCCCATAGAGACAGCCAGAGGTCTGGAAAGCAGGCCCTCCGACTTAACAAACTGAAATCTGTATATAAGAGAAATAATTTGTGAACCAGGCAAGGCAGTCCTTTGAAAAACCCAGGCTCTTCAGCCTACCAATGAAGATATCATGACTGATAGAGTCGAAGGCCTTGGCCAGGTCAATGAAGACTGCTGCACAGATTTTATTGCTCCCTCAGAACATCGGCTGTCTGGATATGGGAAAAGGAGAAATGAGGAAGGCTTTGGCTGAATGCTGCGGATGGTGAAGGGCTGTTAGTTAGGGTGGGGGTTGCCATTAGCCAGTATTATCGGATTCGCGTTAGCATTAGCACACGTTAGCTACCATTAGCTAATGAAGCTTAAGGTCTCTTGATCAGGTTTTGTTGGTAGTCCCTCGCGCTAGACTTAAGCGTAGGTGAGCATGCATTTGCAGTAGCTGGGCCTCGACTCTGGAACTCCATGCCCTTACAGATTAGAGCGGCCCCTACCTTGTCTGTCTTCAAGTCCTTATTAAAAACCCACCTGTTCACACTAGCATACTAACCTCCATTTCCGGCTTTTCCTTACCTTTCCGGGTTTAGCCTACGTCTTATACTACTTTCATTCTTTTATTTGTGTTACTGTGTGTTGTGACACAGTTGTTTTTATTACTTTCTTTTTTTAGATTTAACACTTCTGTAAAGCACTTTGGTCAGCCTAGTAGCTGTTGTAAACGTGCTATAGAAATAAAATGAACTTGAACTTTAACTATTAGTCGATTAGCATTAGTTGGTTTTCACTATTAGCGTGTGTTTTAAAGATACAATCTGCGATGTTCGTAATTGTAAAACTATTTTTGACCCCCCTACATTTTAGTCCAGATGTGTAGTATAGTGTCTATATAATATGCATAATCTAAGTAGAATCATCGTCTTACCGTAGCTAGCTGTGGTCACGTCTTATGAGGTTGCAGAGCGAGCACAACCTCAAAACACAGGAGAACAAGAGAGAAAATATGAATCTAGACACTCTAGAGAAATAGCGGGGACCCAGTTTAGCTCCAGGGCACATCAATTCACATTCTTTAGAACCTAGAGGCCTAAATAGTTCTAAACATCGCCTAAAATCACGGAAGGCATCTTTAAGGAGTAGCTTCGAGTTTATCATCATCCCTACACTACATCGATGTTAGCTATTGGTATTTAGTTACCTAGCATATGCCTTGTGTTAAATTACATTTGTTTTCTTAAGTAGCATTAGATTACATAAAATAGCATTAGCGTCAACTAGTTTGCAATTAATTGTTATAAAAATAGCTATATTTATCATCATTATATCTGAAACCGGTGATGCGCACTCTGTAGTCAGAGGCGTCGTGCCCATTGAAACTGAGGGGGCACGTGCCCCTGAACAGGTGCCTGGTTTATTCCAGACGTAACGCTTGCCATTCAAGCCATAGAGTTCAATCTTTGTTTAATCAGAGAAGATAATTTTGTTTCTCATGGTCTGGGGGTCCTTCAGCTGCCTTATGGCAAACTCCAGGCAGTGTCTCGTGCCTTTTACTGAGGAGTGGCTTCCGTCTGGCCACTCTATCATACAGGCCTGATTGGTGGAGTGCTACAGAGATGGTTGTTCTTCTAGACGGTTCTCCTCTCTCCACAGAGAAATGCTGGAGCTCTGTCAGAGTGACCATCGGGTTCTTGGTAACCTCACTGAATATGGCCCTTCTCCCCCGATCGCTCAGTTTGGCTGGGCGGCCAGCTCTAGGAAGAGCCTTAGTGGTTCCAAACTTCTTCCATTTTTCTTCCCCAGATCTATGCCTCAATCCAATCCTGTCTCTGAGGTCTACAGACAATTCCTTGGACTTCATGGCATGCACTATTAACTGTAGGACCTTATACAGACAAGTGTGTGCCTTTCCAAAGCATGTCCAATCAACTGAATTGAACACAGGTGGACTCCAATCAGTAGAGAGCTAAGATTTCAAACTTCTTTCATATTGTCATTATGGTGTATTTTTTGTAGAATTTTGAAAAATGAATTTCAATTTCCATTTCAGAATAAGGGTGTAACATAACAAAAACTGAAAAAGTTAAGCGCTGTGAATACTTTCCGGATGCACTGTAAAACTTGACTGCTCAAAAGAGACCCTATAATTCAAAATTTATGGAAGCGCAATACTTTTGCTGTTAAACATTTTCTCAGATGGCCAGTCAGCGTAAATAACAAATGTTCCTCTTATACCAATATCTACAATTACATATGTAAAAACCTGCTGCTTAACTGGCAGTGCCAGAAGTTGATTGGTTGGGCTGGTGTATACCCAAACCCACCCGTGTCTACACGCCTGCTGTGTACACACACACTGCTGTACACACACACTGCTGTACACACACACACTGCTGTACACACACGCACACACACACTGCCGTGTCTACCACCGGTTACATAAGCCATAAATCTCCCAGCTTAGTGATTTATGTATTTTTTTTATTAACATTTTTCTTTTTTTACTGGGGCATGTTTATAGAGGACAACTTGTCATTAGTAACAACATAGGAAGTGCTAGTGCTGAACTTTGACTTAGATATGCAATTGTACACTGATGCACGGCTGAAGGTAAATGATATTGATTGAGTCCACAGCTGGTAAAATGAAGCTATTAACAACAGCATTGGAAAACGAAAAACGATATCACGTCGGCTCATTTTACAAGCCATCGACTTCATTTACCTCAGGGCTATCCTTACAAAAGACGATTTAGATTTTACATGGATCATTTCATTAACAAACCAATGACGATGCAACACCTGCTGAAATGAGCGCTCAGCTTTACGAACTTGTGTGTTAGATACTGGTCCCCCTTCACTTAACAATTACGATTTGTACCCGGTTTGTTCAAAACATACTGTTCCAAATAGACGCTGGTGAAATCACATTGATGTTTGTCGCAGTGAGGTCTGTTGTTCCATTCTGCACCCACGCACACCCTCTTCCCCCCACACCCTCATGCAGGCAGGCCGGTCACCGCGTAAGCTGTGTTAGTCATATGAGGGGAGGACGGTATTAGGGATATAGAGTGTAATATTTATCTCTCCCGCTCTCCCGCTCTCTTACTCTATCTCTCCCTATTCATCAGTAAGACGGCAGGTTTATGTAAACGGTGGGAAGTGAAAATCAAAATCTCTGTCCGCCACCATACGTCTGTGACTGAACCTCATAAAATCATGACATATCTGACTTGTCAAACGGACCAGTGGAATTAATCCATTATCTTGAGAAAGTCTACCAGATAACTGGGAAGATGACACAATTGTCAGTGATGGAGGGAAGAATGAACGAAGGAGCGAACAAACGAAAGGGAACAAGAAAAGAGTTTAATAGTCTATACATCACTGATTCCTGAAACACTGATTCTAAATGGCAGAAGGAGTTCTGCAACAGAGTGATGAGATATAACCGTCTTGTGACAGGGTGAACTATATTCTAGTTCTACTCTCTTAGATATGTTTAATTTATGACTCTGGTGTCATGGATGATGTGCCACCACTCTAAAGAACCCACAGAGTATAGCTTATGCCTATAAACAAGTTCAATTTCTTTATGAACAACAGAGTGTACATATTTTCCCAATACTTGTTTCTATAATTGAGTGCATATTTCACTGACTTCCTTTATCACTTTATTCATTATTGACAATCTTTGTCTTTTTTTTTTTTTCATATTGAAATAGTGCTTCCACTGGAAGTTCACTGACATGGCAACACGGGTTTCAGCTCGTAGGAAAATTCTGTTGCTTTTACAAAAACATGACAGCTTTATATAAGTACGCAACATATTAGTGAGGAAGAATAGGCCACTTCAAATTAAGCACTGGTTACAGGTCTTTTAACTATCAGTTGAATCTAAAAAGTATTGCCTAATCTGCTTCTCAGGCCAAATGCCCCAGAATCAGAACTCTCCTCTGGGAACTCCTGATGTTCCACACAAACTAGCACACTGGATTCACTAATCAAGGGCTTGATAATTAGTAAACAAGTTGGATCAAGTTTGCTAGATCAGGAATAGTTCAAATTAATGGACCAGCTGATTATCCTCGAGAGGAGAGGTTTAACAAACACTGCCCCAGAGTTATTTAGAAGAACCTGTTTTAGATTATTAAAGGTGGGGAAAATTTCCTCTGAGATAGTCTTTAAAGTAAGGTTTGGGATGATTTATTTCCCATATATGATATATTTTCCAGCACTGATTTTGCCCATTCTCTGTTTTAAATATTGAATGCTCTATTTACTGAGTTGTGGTTGTTTCATCTAGTTTGTCTTAAATGTATGCTCTCACTGTAAGTAGAGCTCTGGATAAAAGCGTCTGTAAATGACTAAAATGTAAAATATAAAGGAATCAGTCAATATTTTTTCCTGCACTTTTGTTGTTCATGAGAAAATGCATGAAGATATTCTTGATTTACACAGAGGTATGTATTTATTAGTAAACTACAATGTTGTTTTGAATGAGTATGCAACTTTAGTATGCAACAGAAGTGTAAGATTGTTGATTAATGTGCACTGTCCCAAGTAAATAAAAAAATAAACAATGAAACAGACAGTACAGTCATGTTCAAAGGTTTTGAGAATAACACAAAAACAAATTTTCACAAAGATGCCACTTCTCTCCAGGAAAATCATCAGGGACCGACTGATATTCTGCAAAAGGTAAAGGGATTGGACTGCTGAGAACTGGGGTAAATTAATTTTTTTCTACTGAATCCCCTTTCCGATTGTTTGGGGCATCTGGAAAACACCTTGTCCGGAGATGACAAGGTGAGCGCTATCAGTCCTGTATAATGCCAACAGTAAAGCATCCTGAGACCATACATGTGTGGGGTTGTTTCTCAGCCAAGGGTGGGCTCACTCACAATTTTGCCTAAGAACACAGCCATGAATAAAGAATGGTACCAACACATCCTCTGAGAGCAAATAAAGAAGTGGCTCGGGGAAGAAAAAATCTACATTTTTGGTCCATGGTCAGGAAACTCCCGAGAACTTAATCCCATTGAGAACTTGTGGTCAATCCTCAAGATGCGGGTGGACAAAGAAAAATCCACTTCTGACAAACTCCAAGCATTGTTCATGCAAGAATGGGCTACCATCAGTCAGAATGTGGTCCAGAAGTTAATTGACAGCATACCAGAGCGTATTGCAGAGGTCTTAAAAAAGAAGGGTCAACGCTGCAAATATTAACGCTTTGCATAAATTTAATGTAATTGTCAATAGAAGCCTTTAACACTAATTAAATGCTTGTAATTTTACTTCAGTATAACATAGTAACTACTGACAAAAAGATCTAAGAACATTGAAGCAGAAAACTTTGTGGAGACCAATACTTGTGACATTCTTAGAACGTTTGACAACAACTGTATTCAGCTCTGTAAAAACGTGTCTCTGGTTTGATTATTTTTGTATTTTGATGGATGTGGCCCACTAGAATTTTGGATATAGATTTGCCACTGCCTACATGTAAAGGAACGAGCAGACAGACACCATTCCATCATCTCTGGACAATAAGAATGATTAGAATGGGTATACTGGGTGGGCACGTGGGTATGGTGGGTGAATCAATTGGAGCAAAGCAGGAAGTGAAACCAGGAAGTAAAAGCAGAATGTCCTGTACAGAAAATTCAATATCTTCTGTTCTGTTCTTGCAGATGGTAACTCACATAAGCTTTATTCTCTGCTGGCACCACCTCACCTGTGTTTTGCCCATTGTCTAATTTTCTAATCAAAACCTATGCTTGTTATCCATGACACGATGACTCCGATCAAATCACCAACATATTGACATAGTCATGACATTGTGACATTGTGGTGCTGTGATTAAGTGGCCATTCCATGGAAACACTGTCAGTAAATTTACAACAAAACACATTCATTGTTATTCATCCCAGATATCAGTACAGCACCAGGACTCCAGACTGACCCAGGATAACATGTGTCTTGTGAATTAATGAGGCTTCTTCAAGCAGACAGGGAAAAAGAGGCAGTGACTGAATACTAAAGAGAATATGTCACCAGGTTTCATTACAGTCAGTTCAAACTCTATCAGCCACAGTTACAACCATAGTTACAGCTGGAACTTGTGGCTACAGAGCATATTTAACATTCTCAGAGTTACAATTAACACACCCCCGGGGATTATATGTGAACCACTGTAAAAGTGTTAAATTAAAACTTTCAATAGTGTTAAAATTGTAACTCATTATTGTGTTACATTTGACATTCACTGTGTTGTTTTTTACACCAGAGTGTATTTTTAACACTGAATTGTGTTATTCTCTTAGACTAGGAGTGTTAATTTCCAATTTGCATATTTCCCATCATGCCTTCTTCAGTAAATGTGACAAGATCGTTTTTACAGCTCTTGTACCACAATGACAGTCACTGTAAGATTTAGACTTTTATAATACAAATTGAAATCCAATTGAAAGTATATTCAAAAGTTTTAATATTTTATTGACCACAACCTGCATTCAATAAAACTGCAATGGAGAAGTAATTACAAACTGAACAAGACTAGTGAAACTACATAGATGGGAACACTAATCTCAGTAATGGTTACAATCAATGATACCATTTACAGTTTGTATTAGATTTTAAAGGAATAAAATGTTATTATTGTTTTATAATTACACATAAAGTAATCAATTCATAAATACACTAAGCAGAAAATATATAAAAACAAACAATTCTGAAAAATAAACATAAAGCAAAGCATTCTGGGAAAATGTGATAGTTTTACCTAAAACTTCACAGTGATAAAGTAACACTCTAAAAAACCAGCACTGTTTTTTAACACCAAATCAAACCTAATTTTCCAGGCATATTGAAAATTCAGATGGGGCTATACCCCCCCAGCCCCAGTGTAGCGCTGTCACTAGTTTTAAATTAAATTAGCTTTTCGATAATGCATCTTGACTAGACTTTAGTGTTTTTGATCAAATAAATTCACAAGAACAATTAGATAATTAGAAAATAACAAGATTTGTCAATTTAAAAATAAATAAAAGTTTATTTGTGGGTAGTCTACCACTGCCTACACGGCCCACCAGATGGCGCTCCTAGGCCCACTAGTGGGCCTTGGCCCACCGGTTGAGAATCCCTTCCCTAGTAGACACCATCTGCCATCTCATCAGGAGCATGCCCAGTTGTTGTCAGGAGTGTATACAGGCATGTAGGGGCCACACACTACTGAGTCAAATTATGAGTTGCCGTGATGAAATTCACGCAAGTTGGAACAGCCTGTGATTTTAATTGTTTACTTTGATCGGTGTGAATTTGAATTCAGCCCTCAATCGGTTGGTGGTTTTGGTTTACATTGAATATTTTGTTCTCAGCAAATGACAAAATGTACTGTAAAGGTCTTAATCTTTATTATGTTTCAGTCATCAAGACCAGATGTGTGATTTGAGTGTTCCCTTAAATGTTTTGAAAAGTGTAGTTACAATGATAGTTGTTTGTATAGTTACAGATATAGATACAGCTATAGTTACTGGAAAAGTTATAGGTATAGATACAGATATAGACCGTACATCTCATTAGTTCTCCCAAATTATGTTCTCAGGAAATTATATTGAAAACCTGAATTACGTTATATGCCAACATATTCAGGCTATTTTTATGTTTCAATTGCACATACTGCTAAAGGCTATAACAACATAATAGTTGCCCCTGCACATTTTGTTTCCACACATTCGATACATTCCATAGCATTCAAAATTATATTGCTACATTTATGGTTAACGTTACTAATAGTTAAGGTTAGGCATGATGTTACTGAGGTTAAGGTTTGGATTAAGGTTAGGGTTGACATTACAAAACAAATGACTATCGCCTAACTGCATCACGCTGCAATGGAGAACAAAACACACCCAAAGTCTCCATCTGGATTTGAACTCGTTAACACTGGCATGAAAGTCATGGATTATAAGCTTGTCCAACATCCCCGAACCCTGCCCTAACAAAACATTTTACATTATTAGGTTGTTAAATTTAGTTCCCTACAAATCTAATTGGCCCTCTCATACGTTCATATTTCACATTTTTTGGTTTGGCTAAATTGTTCCCTCAGAATGTATTTAATGCAATTTTGGGCTCTTACAGCCATAGTTACTGGTATAGTTACAGCTATAGTTACAGCCATAAATACAGACAGAGGGCCTCCATGGATCCGACTTCTTTGTCCAGCACATCCCACAGATACTTGATTGCACAGAATTTGGAGGCCAAGGCGACATCTTGAAGTCGTTGTTGTGTTCCTCAAACAAATTCCTGAACCATTTTTGCTTTGTGGCAGGGCACATTATCCTGCTAAAAGAGGCCAATGCCATTAGTGAATGGCACAAATCAAAGTAACATCCACATGAATGTCAGGACCCAAGATTGTCAAATCGAGCACCCGAAGATGAGTTTTGGGACTTTTGAGCATATTTTTTCAAGGACCCAAGTTTTCCCAGCAGAACATTGCCCAAAGCATCACACTGCCTCCGCAGGCTTGCCTTTATCCCATAGTGCATCCTGGTGCCCAGCTAAGCTACACACACACACACCTGGCCTTCCATGTGCTGTAAAAGAAAACATGATTCATCAGACAAGGCCACCTTCTTCCATTGCTTTATGGTCTAGTTCTGATGCTCACATGCCCATTGTAGGCACTTTCGGAAGTGGACAGGCGTCAGCCTGGGCACCCTGACTGGTCTGTGGCTACACAGCCCCATATGCATTATACTGCAATGCGCTCTTTGTTCTGACACCTTTCTGTCAGAACCAGCATGAACTGTTTCAGCTATTTGAGCTACAGTAGCTCATCTGTTAGATCGGACCACACAGGCCAGCCTTCACTCCTCACATACATTAATGAGACTTGGCCGCCCATGACCCTGTCACCGTGTCACAATTGGTGTGGTGGATGAGAGAGGAAGACCCAAGCGGAGTAGTATGGTGGTTGCAAATGAAGGTTTGAATTTATTTTAGACAATCCAGGAAAACAGTACAGAAATGCAGGTTGCAGGGTACGCCTCAAGCGAGTGCACAACGGTTATCCTATATAGCCTACGTGCTCTTAAACAGTGGCACGAAACACTGAC
>JACXGM010035978.1:0-11526 GCA_016801145.1 Umbra pygmaea
TCTGGTTGTAGTTTTATCCATCTGTTGTATAGTAATAGTACTGTCTGGTTGTAGCTTTATCCATCTGTTGTATAGTAATAGTACTGTCTGGTTGTAGCTTTATCCATCTGTTGTATAGTAATAGTATTGTCTGGTTGTAGCTTTATCCATCTGTAGTATAGTAATAGTACTGTCTGGTTGTAGCTTTATCCATCTGTTGTATAGTAATAGTACTGTCTGGTTGTAGTTTTATCCATCTGTTGTATAGTAATAGTACTGTCTGGTTGTAGCTTTATCCATCTGTTGTATAGTAATAGTACTGTCTGGTTGTAGCTTTATCCATCTGTTGTATAGTAATAGTACTGTCTGGTTGTAGCTTTATCCATCTGTTGTGTAGTAATAGTATTGTCTGGTTGTAGTTTTATCCATCTGTTGTATAGTAATAGTACTGTCTGGTTGTAGCTTTATCCATCTGTTGTATAGTAATAGTACTGTCTGGTTGTAGCTTTATCCATCTGTTGTATAGTAATAGTACTGTCTGGTTGTAGCTTTATCCATCTGTTGTATAGTAATAGTACTGTCTGGTTGTAGCTTTTTCAAACTGAAACTCCTCCCTTCTCAGGTTGGGTTTCTTCATCCTCCTATTGTTGTCCGTATCGGTATTGATCTACTATAATTATAAATAATTAATCCTCCCTAAATGTTTAACCTCATCCATACCATAATAATCTGTGTCTGTTCCCTTTGCCTCATTGTTCTGCTGAAATACATTGATGATAGCCAAAGCATTTCTAAAAGTTAGATGCATTCAAATAAGGGCCATTCTGCACTTTATTTATTTAAATACATAAATATTTTTTTCTTGCATGCAGTCAGAATCCCAGAATATGCACATTTTTTAGACAACTTAGATATAACAATAATATACTATTACATACAGTATATAATATTAGGTTTCACATTTAACATATTGTAGGAAATTACAATTTAAATCCACATACTTATGAAGACTGAAATATATAATGGTGCATGATGTGCTTTTTCCACGAAAATGTTCTATTGAGCATCAGATGGCATAGGGTTGGTCATGAAAGACAAATTAGCTGCAGCTATTGATCTCAAATTTCATTGAGTCAGATCAAACAGAAAGATACAGATTAGAACATGATCAAAGGTTTCCTGACTTGGTGAAATGTGTCGATGTAATGTATAAGTCTTGTGTTTGTATTGAGATCAGGCCGTGGCTTTGACCACGGGAGGATATGAGGTAGAAAGTGATATTGCTTCTGTTGGAGGAGTGGAGACTGGCTGGGTAATAAAAGTGTCCTAGATTTAACACTTCTCATCCATCTCTGTCTAGCTGCTCCTGGCTCTATACTGAAGCTTCTTGCCTCCAGTTGGTTGAGGGCACATTTATATCTTAGTACTTCCATCAAACACTTCACCCTTGACAGCAATGGCATTCTGAGTGGCGCAATGTTCTTTATGGAAGTGCCGGGTGCCACTACACTACACAGATGGCAGCTTGCATCTTAACGGGATGCGCTCAAAGTAATAGCTGAAACAGAGTCAATGGAAAATAGTTTTTCATGTTTTGACGCCATTACATCTACTCCATTCCAGGGATTACTGTCATCCGTTCTTCCCTCACCAGCGCCCTATGCCGCACTCAGGGCTCAATCCCAAGGTGCGTTAAAGCCGGTCATAACCAGTGGTTAAACTTTATCGATTTTTCTTCACACATACAGAAAGTAAGTATCGTATGAAAAGTAAAATTTGCATAATACAAATATTTTTCAATTGCCAAAACACAAGTGAAAACTTAGTTTTATTATAATAGCTAGCTTGCTGGTACCAAAGAGAAAGAAAGAATAGGCTATTTGACTATGTTTATCACCATATGAAAATATAAACACCCACACAGTTTTAATGGAATTCTCAGACAGGAACAGTCAGACTACTGTCTAACCTCAACTGATCTCTCAACGGGTAACATTGTAGTTATTTTTCTCATCCACATAGGCACCAGAACATTCCCACTTTTTTTTTTTTGAATTAGCATCATGTACTGTTTTGAAAACATAAAAGAATATTGAGTCTATGAAGGAAGTTTGTAAAAATAGAGGCGGGGGACATGCACTTGAGGGCACTTTCACAACCTAACGTGACTTGGCGGTTTCTGAGGACTTGCATCCCAATCTCCGACTCTACAGAGTCAATTAAGGAGTTGCAGACACACACACCCACAGACACATACACACAACGGTTTGGTCCCACAACATAAAGAACGGATAATTAAATCCAATAGGGTCAGAATGAGTAAGAATAACAGTGATTATTATGAGTGTGGTATTGTAACTATCTCTTGGCCACTGTGCTAAAGCTGTAATATTATAGCTCTAGTCATGTTTTGGTCATAACTCTTACCACATGATATCATGTTGTTTTTGTTTGGTGTACTGTACTTAGTCTCATTTTAGTTCATTGGCCCCACTGATGAAGTAGAAGTGGAGACAATAGGACGTACCTGTCTGCTCTAGCATTCGCTTACACACTTGACACAGGTGATATATTTGGCCCTACTATGCCTTTTTTTTACTTAGTTGAATGATCTGTCTTACTGTTAATGTGATGTGATGTTTCTTTCTGTGCAAAGGTTGTGAGTTTGCGATAATTTCAGGCCTATACATCTATAGTTTTATTTATAGAAATATAGTATAATGATCTTTGGATCACTGAAATCAATCTCAGACACATGTGATAATTAGTTTGTCAGGTGAGGAAAACTTCTTAAGAAGGATGTTCCACATTATTAAGCAGGCCACATCTCTCTGCTGCAGAAAAGTGTAAAATTGTGCAATGCCTTGGATAAGGTATGAAAACATTAGATATTTCATGAAAACATAAGCAGGATCATAGTACTATGAAGAGATTTAGAGCACAGACGGGTTTGTGCAGATAAAAGCATAATGGAAGGTTACTTCCAGACAAATTCATCAGATTAAGAGAGCAGCTGCTAAAAGGCCATTACAAAGCAGCAAACAGGTATCTGAAGCTGCTGGTGCCTCTGGAGTCCCGTGAACCTCAAAGTGTAGGATCCTTTAGAGGCTTGTAGTTGTGCAAAAACCTACTATTCAGCCACCCCTAACCAATGCTCACAAGCAGAAACGGTTGCAGTGGGCCCAGAAACACAAAGACTAATTTTCAAACAGTCTTGTTTACTGATGAGTGCCATGCAACCCTGGATGGTCCAGATGGATGGAGTGGTGGATGGTCACCATGTCTCAATAAGGCTATGACATCAGCAAGGAGGTGGCGGAGTCGTGTTTTGAGCCAAAATCATGGGGAGAGAGCTGATAGGCCCCTTTAGGTTCCCTGAAGGTGTAACAATGACCTCGGCAAAGTATATAGAGATTCTGACAGACCACTTTCTTCCATGGTACAATTAAGAAGAACCTTGCCTTCCGTAGCAAAATCATCTTCATGCATGACAATGCACCATCTCATGCTGCAAAGAATACCTCTGTGTCATTGGCTGCTATGTGCATAAAAGGAGAGAAACTCATGGTGTGGCACCCATTCTCCCCTGACCTCAACCCTATTGAGAACCTTTGGAACATCCTCAAGCAAAAGATCTATGAGGATGGGAGGCAGTTCAGATCAAAACAGCAGCTCTAGTAGGCTATTCTGACATCCTGCAAAGAAATTCAAGCAAAAACTCTCCATAAACTCACAAGTTCAATAGATGCAAGAATGGTGAAGGGGATATCAAAAATTGGGTCCTATGTTAAAGGAGAATTCTGGACGATTTCATCACGTAGCTGTGTTGTTAGGAAATTTTTTAGTGCTGTCAGTAGCGAGACAAACTCAAACAATGTGTGTTGCCTACACCGTGTTATCACGGGCAAATCGTTTTTTTGTTGAAAGAATACGTTTTGGAAAATTGGATTGTATGAGTTTGACGAGCGACTAGTGTGGACTTCACCAGAAAAAAACAGAGGTATGTGAACTGGCTGATTAATCACTTATTTGCATTTCTTTCACATCTACTGCAGTCAGATTCGCTCTGAAGGAATGTGTTCACTCTGAAGGAATTACTGCACATGGCTATGCACTTGTAATGACATTTTGAACATGTTAAGAGGCTAAAAGCACATTTTAAAACTTGCCCCGATTCAGTGTAACAGGTGTAAACTGGAGAAGGAGGATAACACAGTGTAGGCAACACAGATTGTTTGAGTTTGTCTCAATACTGACAGCACTCTCGCTAACAACATGGCTATGTTTTAAAATCGCCCGGAATTCTCCTTTAACATGTAACTTGCCCTGTTAAGATGTGTTTGATTGAAATAGCTTTTGATTTCACTAAATATGACCTTCTAATGCTGCAAATTCAACAAATTATAATTTTCAGTTCTTTACAACCTAGAAAATGTTTTGAAAATCTGTTGTGCATAATGAACAGTGCATTTAGAGTTTTCATTGAGTGGTTTGTTCAATGAAATTCGACTTATACCCTAACGGTTGGTGACTTGAAAATTATACTGACTGTCTTTTGCATTGACTATTTAGGAAAACCTGTGTAAAATATAATTTGTATAATAATTTGGAATGCGGTGTAGTGTGAGAAGTAGGCTTTAAGAGTTACTGTCAATCATAGTAGTGAGACATTTTAACATAATAGATTTGAACAAAATGAGCATTACTGAATATTAGTGCATGTGTTTCTGCTTGTTTGTCATGTACACACAGACTACAGGGGCCTATATTACGAAGCAAGTTCAACATGCCTTGGATTACTTTTCATTACCTGGCTTAACTGAACCTAACAATTGCAAACCAGATAAGAGATGTCACGACGGTGGTTATCAATTCGTTAAATCGACCCAAAATTCCCCAAACTAGTGACGAGCGCGTTCACATAAAAGGGGAGGTGTGTGCACCATCGGACCAATCGCAGACACGGACAAGTTTATGAGACTTAGACAGCCATATTTCGCTCAACTGTAGTAAATATTTTTAGAAATATGAAGAGCATAAAAAATATAAAGCAGGAAGGAAAGCTGGGTAAAAATTCCCACCCGTGTATTTATAAATGCCTCAGGCTCATCGATATCACTGACTATAATGACATTTGTGTATTCCATTAAACCAATGTGTTGCTTAATGCTGATCGTGTATAACAACTTTATTTATCGTATTCTTTCATTTGCAACCCTAAAAGTGTTAAACGGTAATGGGAGCAAATACAAAATGTACACAGTGTGTAAATTAATCAATGTCAACATACTTGGTTGTTCAACAAGTTCCGTAGGAGTAAATAGTAAATGTATGTACTGTCTATACAGTGAAAGGGGATACATTGATGTTGGTCCGTATCAAACAGACCTACATTAAAATACCTGTCACAAACAAACACAACACTATGCATAAAGTTTGTGGAACTGTAAGCGCACAACATCGATGTAATATTGCACTCCACTGGCACATACTGGCACATCAAAATTACTTTTGACCTTTTAAAATTGGTTGTGTTTTCCACAGGGTGCTAATTCTTAAATTAGGAATAAGGACTAAACTTGTCATTAAATTGTGAGATGTACCGTGGTTTGCCACAGGGGGGGGGGTTATTTTTTTAAGTGAAATGTTTGGCCACTAGGTAGAGTCAGTGAGGAAAACAGTTGCTCTTTCAAAGCTGTGTTTGGCTCACAGGTGTTTTATAATTTGACTTGCTTAACATAGCGTATATCTCAATCATTAAAGAGTTTTAGATTTTTTTGTATTCAAAGAGCAGAGTTGTATAAAGTACAAAGCAAAAGTACTGTTATGGTTCAGCTGAGTTCACAAGTTATGGGAAGTTTCAAATTAAGACCAAAATGATCAGATAAAAGGACATCATAACTAACCAGTGATGTATGAAATTAATTGAAAGAAAATCACATTATTATTGAGGGTAAATAGTTAGTTGTGAACGCCCATAACCTGGTCATTTGTTTTAATAAGGAGCATCCCAAAAGAGGTGAACCCAGCCAAGTACTTTTACTTTGAACTTTATACAACACTGTCAAAGGGACATCATGTTTTGAAGTGAAGCTCACCGAAATTCGTTTTTAAAGATATTAGCTTTGTTTTAAGTACTCTGTGCTCCAGGAAATAATTATCATGTTTTCCGCTGATTTCTTCAATGGACGCATAGCGTAATGGATTAGGCACTCGCCTTTCATGCAGAGGTTACAGTTTTGATATTTTTTGTGGAGATAAAACAAATAAACAAACAAACAAGTATTACCAACAAATCAAGTTGGTCACGTATTTTAATGTTACTTTATACTATCCTTTAAACAATTCAATTATTCCTTTTTTAGGTTTTTAATTTCGGACATGAAGGATCTTCCTTGTTGTAAGCTCATCCGAAGATGAATAAACTGAAGGGTTTGTTGTTCAGTCCCTGTTTGTAAACAAAACAGTAATGTTGTTGGATCAAATCCAATGAAGCATATTTGGAATATATCATCATACCAATATAGGACAAACTACACTTAGTTCTGGCTATATGAACAACCAGTGAGCTTTGTGTTTATACTGAATGTAGACTTTTTTTTTCTAACCATGTTAACGTCAGGGTTGATCCTTCCATGCTTGTTTGTTTACCGTTCTTTCTTTCTAAGGCGAGTTTGCCGGAATTTTCTTGCTTCCTCCGGTAACCCCCGTGTTTCACATAACAACGCTATGAACTGTGGCCAATTCCCTCATGCAAAGTCTGCAGACATGCAGACTTACGAAAAGGGTGCTTAAAGGGCTCATAAAGTCTGTGAGAGAGCCCTCGCGCACTTGACAATTTGAGAGTGGGACAGCTGTAAGCCCTCACAGACTTACTGAGAACGCACTTCAATGTCCTTGAGTCTGTGAGTGTGGACATTGGGATTGGGACGTTGAAACTGTTTGTGCCGCTGATAGATTGTATCGTGTATCAATGTAAAGTTTTGATATTATTTCTGTAGAAAAGTATTTAGAGCAGATGTCAAGCCTATGTTCAATTTTTTAATGTGTTTGCTTAAACATTTCCTTTTTTATTTGTGTGTTAGTATCTTTTTGCCCTTGACTTTTTCCATAATGATACTAACATTAAAGTAAATTGTAGTTGACCAAAGTATTTCATCAATCGAAATCTTTATTTCACTGTTATTTTATTTTTCCCTCTGACCTCTACACATGTATGTGAGCCGGTGTTTGGAATGCTGCATTCACATTACAAATCCTCCCACCTCCCCCCCCACTTACAGTCTGATCACCTTCCATTGTTTGAATTTCCTAAATACCCCCCCCTCAATCAAACGTGTCAAATCATCGGTGAGGACTCGTAGATTTGAGCCTGTGAACCAGTCAGAATACCCAGGATTACCAAACGGATAGTGGTACTGCAAGTGATAGTGATACGGATAGTGATACTGCAAGTGATAATGATACAGATAGTGATACTGCAAGTGATAGTGATACAGATAGTGATACTGCAGGTGATAATGATACAGATAGTGATACTGCAAGTGATAGTGATACTGATAGTGATACTGCAAGTGATAGTGATACTGCAGGTGATAGTGATACGGATAGTGATACTGCAAGTGATAGTGATACGGATAGTGATACGGATAGTGATAATGATACAGAGGGTGATACTTCTGTTTGCACAAACTGCCTGGCGTATATGTTATAAGAAAAATTGGCTGCGCCCGTGTTTTTTATATAGAAAGCTGTCACTTTCATAGATCAGATTCCAAAGTAATGAGTTATACACATGGCCCCAGTGAGCAGCATAGCACCCTGTATTGAACTGCTGGTTTGCTTCCAAAGCTAAGCAGGGTCGGGCCTAATTAGTCAGTGCTGCTGGAAGTGTTGGAGGGCTAGTAGGGGGCACTCTTCCCTCTGGTCTGAAGATCATTCACAATGGCCCAGGACAGTGATGGGGACATCTACTCTGTGTAGGGTGCTGTCTTTTGGATGGGACATTAAACGGGTGTCTTGACTTTGCGGTCACTAAAGATCCCATGACACTATACGTAAGAGTAGGGGTGTTAACTTTGGTGTCATTGCCAAATTCCCAACCAGGACTAATTTCAATCATGGCCAACTAATAATCCCCCTCCTTCCTAATTGGCATCTATAATTACTCACCTCTCCACCAGATAGCTGATGTGTGGTGAGCGTTATGGCGCAAAATGACTGCCGTGCACCATCGAAGTGAATGGGATTCTATGTGTGTGACTGTGTATGTGTGTGACTGTTTATTGAAGTAAGTACTACACATTGGTGGTGGATGAGGTGGGCCTCCCCCTTAACTATGTAAAGCACTTTGAGTCATTGAAAATAAGTTTATAAATACAATTAATTATTATTACAAATCCATTTGAGTATTCAGGATTGATTTAAACTAAAATATTAAACTGTGCACATTGAAGATCATTGCAAACAAATTTAATAACAAGCTTTCGGTCACCTTGATTTACCCTGGAGCTCCTTACTTTAAAGTCAAATGGCCGTCAACTTGAGAGTCTATATAAAAAGTCTGGTCTCACAGAACATCTAGAGGCCTACAGGGAGAATGTCAAGGCCTACAAGGCCGCACTTTCCAAGGCCAAAACAGTCTACTATTCTGCCATAATCCATAACCAACAAGGAAATCCCAGAATGCTTTTCTTCACCATCATTAGACTACTCCGGCCCCTGGACACTTTCCACATTTCTGACTCTGAAAAAACGTTGCAATATGTCTCTGGATTTCTTTCAGCATAAAATCAAATCTAACTATCAGCAAATCCAGTCATCCCCCACCATGCCCCAGGGTCAGATTGAGGCTAGTTCTCCCTCTTCAACCCTCCAGCCGGACAGCAGTTTCTCTGCCTTCTCGCTTGTTAATGGAGCCCAGATTGCAAAGTTCATCACCAGATATAGAGCCTGTCTACCTTTCCTCTGCCCTCTTGTGAATTCTTCTCTGCTTTCTGGTACTGTTCCTTGTTCACTGAAAATGGCTGCAGTCACACCCATCCTTAAGAAACAAGGATCAAATCCAGATAAACTACAGGCCCATTTCCCAACCACCTATTTCTGTCTAAAATCCTTGAGCGTACAGTTGCTAAACAACTACAGTGTCACATGATCAATCATGAACTGTTTGAACCTCTTCAATCGGGATTCAGAGTCAAGCACACCACTGATACTGCCCTGATCAAGGTAATCAACGACCTCGTCATTGCAGCTGACTCCTACCATTTTAATATTCTCATTCTCCTGGACCCGTCTGCTGCCTTTGGCACTGTCTGCCCTACCATCCTCCTGGAAAGTGTGGAATCAGTTCTAAGCATAACTGGAACTGCACTTGGCTGGTTCAGATCCTATCTATCTGACCGGACGCAGTTTGTGTTTCTGGGGAACTCTAAATCCCCCTCAGCTCCGGTCAACCAAGGCGTACCTCTGTTCTTGGACCCCTGTTGTTCATCATATACATGGTACCGCTGTTCCACACCATTCACTGCCATGGTCTTCATTTACATTCATATGCTGATGACACCCAGATATACATTCATTACAAAGATGCTGATGACACTCACACTCTTTTGTAACGTCACGTCTGGACTACTGCAATGTAGTCCTATCTGGGGTGTCAGGCAAAGCCCTGGATAGGCTTCAGTACGTCCAGAACTCTGCTGCCAGCATTCCACATGCACCAAACCCTGAGAACACATCACCCCCACACTGCACCACCTTTACTGGCTTCCTGTCAAGTCCCGCATCACCTACAAGATCCTGCTCCTTACCTATAAGGCCCTCCATGGCCTGCCCCTCTTACCTCTCTGAACTCCTTCTTACTTCGTAACATTCCATAAACTACACTCTACCATGGGGGACCAGGCTTTCAGTGTTGCTGCCCCCAAACTATGGAACCCTTTCCCTTCAGCGAAACGCAACTCAGAGTCCATCACCACCTTCAAAAACAGTCTTAAAACTCACTTGTTCAGCTTGGCATTCCCCTCAGAACAGCTTGCTCCTCCCTCAGCTCTAGCTGTCCCTTGTTACCCCCTTTGAATATTAGTACTGTTCATATTGTGTTTTTATTACTTGTCTCTCATTGCTGTTCAGATTTCTGGGGTTTCTTGAAAGGCACTTCAAATTGAATGTATTATTATTATTACTGCCAAAGAAGGGAACTCAATGATTGAATGATTGCCAAATACCTTTTGTCAGTGTAAGCTGTAAAAAAGTTCTGATTTTAAAGCAAATATGTGAAATTCATTTGTTTGTTTTATCTTCACATAAAATATCCCCACTCGTGTTTCGAACCCGTACCTATACCTTTGTAGAATCTTGCGGAAAGCACAGAGTTTCATTTGAAAACATGATGTCTGTTTTGATACAATAATATCTACTAAACATTGTGATCAGATCACATATTGCAGTAGAATGTGTCTGCATTTTCAGAGCATTTTAAACGGTTTAGCGCCACTATCAGTCTGTAATAGTCCATTACATGTTCACTTAATTGTACATTGACGCTGTATGAGTGCCTCAAAATTAGATGAGAGACAACTGTAGGTGATTCGTAACATGTTGCTGGTTGGAGCTATTGGAAGTGTTACAACTGATCTGTGTTACAACCATCCCCATTCTCCCCTATGACATCACAATAATCTTTATTTTACAACCATCCCCGTTCTCCCCTATGACATCAATACAATCTTTACTGGATTAATTGAGTTGAAAGCTGTTTTTTTTTTAGGGGTTTGTGATATATTGCCAATATTCCAAGAACAGATCTTAGCGGTGGTATATTTTCCATATACCAACCCCCCTTGTGCCTTATTGCATGTATCAGGCATTATGTCATGACCCACGTGTATAAAATTTGCCTATCCTTTGATATGCATTATTTTCCATTTCTGGTATCCGGTTAAACTAGATGTGTAATTTGTTTTTATTCTCTGTATGTGTGGCCCAGGCTGTCAGTCCTGAGGGTCTGTAGCACACGTTCACCCCCTGGCAACATGGTTAAGGGTCCCATCTCATCACTTCTCTCTGTCTCACTGTTTACATTCTTTACCATCACTGTCCATAAAACCCATAAGAACATACATTTATGACATTCATGAAAATGTAAACACTTCCTGTCATCTTATAAGTGAAATTCAAGTACTGCAGAGGCCAGGGAGGTGCAGATAACACGATCCTTTTATCACTTAGTCCTTCTTCTGTGCTCTCAGCCCAACACAAATAAACCTGAGATGACCCCTGTGTTTGTTGGCTGTGTAGGAGAGCTGCCAAGCCCCTCCGTGTAGTATCCTCTAACTGATCTGCCCTAATTAGAGGATGAATAATAAAGCAGATCTATTTCAGACCTGTCATCCTGTTGCTTCCCCTCTCTCTTTCTCTCCTCTCTCCCCCTTTCTCCCCCTCTCCCCCTCTCTCTCTCTCTCTCTCTCTCTCTCTCTCTCTCTCTCTCTCTCTCTCTCTCTCTCTCTCTCTCTCTCTCTCTCTCTCTCTCTCTCTCTCTCTCTC
>JACXGM010035979.1:0-11525 GCA_016801145.1 Umbra pygmaea
ACATAAAAAACAACAAAATATACATACGTTCTTTAGTTTTTTGGGATAAATATTTAATAAAACATAAAATTCAATGACCCAGGATGTTGGATTTCATTCATCCATGCTGTAGCCATGGGTCTGCTGAGTCCAGAACCATAAGGCACTTCACTGTAGGTCAAAGTATGACCTTTCTAGAGGCTAAAAAGTCAACTATATGCCAGGCGGACCTAAAATCGTTTAGACCTTGAAGGGTAAACTACTAATGCCATGTAAGGAGCATGCAAGAATCAGTGAGAACTGACACATTGAAAACTGTATTTCAAAAAAGGGGTGTTGAATAATTTGTAAACTTAACCAATCAAAAAGCATGCAGGTGAACTCCTTAGATAAATCCTTTTAAAAAATCAGGAGAGGACATTTTTTCTGTGTGTGTGTGTGACAGAGAGAGAGAGAGAGAGAGAGAGAGAGAGAGAGAGAGAGAGAGAGAGAGATAGAGACAGAGAAGGATGGCAAAAGATTGATCAGTGATTGATAAAAGTAGCAGTTTATAAACTGAGATGAGAAAGGATGATTCGATGATCATTGTTTTCCGAACAAAATGGTGTTGAATACATTTTAAAGTCAGAAAAGTATAGGCTAAAGGCGAACTTGAAATTGACACTGGGGATTTAGAACAATTAATACCAAGGAGTTAAGCTCTTCCCTGAGACACGCAGTTAAGCCTAGAGTATTCATAAAAATCACATTGAACATATTATTTAGAACAGGGGTGTCAGTGCTCTCTATGCAGAAACAGAGCGTTCATGCATGGCGGGTCATTTCTACACAAAAAAATAAAAAAATACATATATTTTCATACGCCAAATTTAATAACAAACTTGAGTTTGACACCTGTGATTTACAACAATTAGGTCTAATACCATAAAGGTTTATTTTCTTAGACATGCAGTTGGGCCTGGAGTTTTGATGAGAATTGCTTTGCATAATTGTTGTTTAGTATAATTTGATGAACACAATAACATGAACAATGGTGTGTTGATAAAATTATCCTGAATAAAATGTTGTTCACAAAACCCACAGGTCGAACTGCCTGAGCTAGTTTATTCCCTGTCAGACAGTTAGGAGTGTGAGCTTTCATAAAGATTGCTTTGAACAATTGTTAATAAGAATATTTCAATTAACACAAAAGCTCTAGTATATACTAGATTCAAATTTCCTCAACAACTTTCGGGGCAGACAAAATGTAGCTGAAACAGCCCATCCTGTTTCGTAGGTCATCTTTCAGGAGTGTGACTTGAGAAAATGTGCTTTCAACTGGAGCGTTGGATATGGGGAGGGTGAGCAATTTTATAGCACTAAAAGTGAAATCCTGGAAACAGTGTTTTTCTCCAGCATTTTTAAAGGATTCCACATCAAACTGAAATGTGTCAATGGCCAGGTTGGTTTGAAAAACCTGAGAAGGCAACATAAGTGTGATTGAGGTGCTGGCGTGTGTGATGTGAGCTGAAGGTATTGGGAGTGTCTGTTGTGAGTTTAGAGAGCACGTTAGCCAGAGCTGTAGTGGGTGTGAGTGTTTGAGTGAGACTACTGCCTGCTGAACAGAGGGTCGCAGGAAGAAGGATCTGGTGTGCCGGTGTTTTGGCTACAAAAACCAGCCGAACTGATCTTAAACCAGTCCAATTTTTATCCACCCACCCAAAACATTTTTTCCCACAAAACAGATTGCAAAACCACCCAATTGGGAGGGTAACTGCTAAATCTGGCAACCCTGCAGGCAGAAATCCCAAAGATGGTGCTGTTTAAAGATATGATTGGGCCAGTCCAAGGTCAATTAAGAAAACAACCAATGCCGGCGCAGTTCTAGCAGGGGGGCAAACACGTTCGCCTGGCATTATTATGTTATGTCGGCAAGACAAACTCTGATTTGTCCTTTCAGAATAATGCACGCGCGCACACAAACTGTGACATCTACCCACTCCCCGTCACCTATCATTACAACATCTCAGAACGGTAACCCACAAGAACACACTCGTCATGAACGCATCTCCATAGTCCGGTCCCAATCACCTAAGTGCTGACACCTGTGTACCAACCTGACAGTATATAAACACTCCTGTTTCTCTCACTCATCGTGAGGTATTGTTGTCTATTCGTAGCACTTACTGAGCCGTTGATATTCAAGTTGACATATTCTGGTTTGACCTAATTCGTCTGGATTTATCTACCTGCCTTTTTGGATTAGCCTTCTGTACCTTTGCCATCGTGTTTTCTGCTCCAGTGTACCGAAGCCTGCCTACCCCACCGACTCCGTCCTGCCTGCTCCTGTGCTTCTTTGATCTCCCATGTGCCGACCTGTGCCTGTCCTGAAGTCCCCGAACGTGTACCGAACTCTCGCCCGCCTCGACTACCACGCCTGGTTTACGATTCTTCTACCTGTCCATTCTGACCTCTGCTCTGCTCTGCTTACGCCCATCAGGATTTGAAACGAAACCTGTTAAATAAATATTCTATATTTATTGTTATCAACTGTCTGGGAGTCTGTTACGTTACACAAACAATCTATTTACAATAAATTCCCTTTAAATAGGTGGTGCCGACACTTGCAATTGCAGTTTTCTGTTATTTACCTAAATATACTGTAAATATACTGAAATAAATATGGCATTGGTGTGAAGGAGACTTAACCTATTGAGTGTAGGTATGATAATAATAAATAAATACAAGTTATAAACACAAATTTGAATAAATTACAATTAAATATTATTTCATCTATTCTAGTCATTCATTTCGTCTATTCATTTAAGGCCTGTTCAGATCAATGATTTGCAAAGAGACTAAATGCAAATTGAAAAATAATTCCTGATGTTCTAAAACTGCAATAGTGCTTCTGACTTGGGGATTAGGTACTGTAGGTGTCCAGGGCCCAGCAAATGGATACAGATGCTTTCCAAAACGGCACATTCCTATGATAAACATACAGCTCTGGAAAAGTTAAAAGACCAGAGGAAACGTTTCTTAAATTAACTCCAGTGACTACCTCTATAATCAGATCAAGAGGATAATGGATGGTCACAAGCCATCAAACAAAGTGAAGTTTAGCATCGGGGGGGGCATAAAGTCACCCAACATCAATGTGAAAGACTGTTGGAGAGCATACCAAGATACATGAAAGCCAATTATTTTCATTATACAATTATTATTCCACCAAATATTGATTTCTGTACGCTTCCTAAATTTAGTAACATTAGTATTGTGTTGTTTATTTTCTTTGCATTATTCGGGTTCTAATAAAACTGCATCTTTATTGTTATTTTGACCATGTCTGCAAATAAATGCTCTGAATGACGATATTGGAATTTAGAATTAGTGAGATATTTTGTCAGTAGTTTACGGAATAATACAAACATGTTCATTTTACAAAAACACATGTATTAATAGTAAAACCATAGATACTTTTGATTTTAATGTGATATTTAATTTTTCTAGAGGTGTATACTATTAAAATAAGACAAATATGAATTAAAATATGTATATATGATTCATGGATTTTATGTAGCTTATATTATAGTAGTTATATTAATTTAGCAACCAAAATGATCCTCTGGCTGGCAAAGGACAGTATTAAATTAAAACTCAATGTAACGATATACTCCAGGCAGGTTCTGATAAGAATAGGATTTATTTTGGATCAGGTAACAGGGCTGGTTCTCAGACAGGCTTGGTTCAGGTAACAGGACTGGTTCTCAGACATGCTTGGTTCAGGCAACAGGACTGGTTCTCAGACAGGCAAGGGTCAAAACACAGGACAGGTTATCGTACAGGCAGATTTCAGATCAAGCAGGCTTTAACCAGGGCAAAAGTACAAAAGGATAAACTGGTGGGCACAATCTCTCCAAAACAGAAAACAGGTCAGACCATAGATTTAGAATACAAAATTAGAATGCTCAGCATGAAGAAATTACTTACAATACCTTGCGAAGAGGCAATGGCTTGTGTGTGCTTTATACAGACTGGGTGAGAGCAGGTGTTCTAAATTCTGTTGATTGAGACCGGGCTATGGGAATGGTTCATGGGAAGTAGGAACTTGAGAGTTACCAAAGTTGGAAGGTGTGTTAATGTGAGAAGTGGAACCAGATAACGTTGCAGGACCCCCCCGCTCGACGGGCGGCTCCTGATGCAAGAGAGGACGGAGGACCCCTGGGTCGAGGAACAGGATCACCAGGGTGATCACGATGGAATGCAGCAACAAGAGCAGGGTCCAAAACTTCCGCCGCAGGAATCCACAACCTTTCCTCTGGGCCATACCCCTCCCATTTTACCAGGTACTGTAAAGAGCCCTGTCTTCTCCTGGACGCCAGTAAGCCACAGACCCGGTAGGTTGGAGCACCATCAACATCAAAGGGAGGAGGAGGCGTCCGCACAGCCACAGGGGGATGCATGGGGCTGCAGCACACCGGCTTCAACAGGGACACATGGAACGAAGAGGAAAGCCTTTACTGGCGTGGTAACTGCAGACGGTAGGTAACTGGGTTAATTCGGTGAGTAATCCTAAATGGACCAATGTACCTTTGACTAAGCTTTTTACAGGGCAGGTGTTGTCGAATGTCTTTGGTAGAAAGCCAGACACGTTTGCCAGGATGGAATAGGGGCGTGGGACGTCTCCGCCGATCAGCGTTCCTCCTTTGAATCCAGGATGCATTCTGAAGGTGCTGGTGAGCGGAATCCCAGACCTGAGAGCTGCGGGAGAACCATTGTTACACTGTTTCCACAGGAGCCGGCTCAGTATCCCATGGGAATAACGGAGGCTGATAGCCCAGCACACATTGCAAAGGTGTAATACCAAGGGATGAATGAATCGAAGAATTTTGTGCATATTCGACCCAAGGGAAGAATCTGCTCCAGTCGTGTGGATGCGAAGAGCATTGTTGCCTGAGAAAAGTGCCAATTACCAGATTAAGGCATTCTGTCTGACCATTTGATTGTGGGTGGTAACCGGATGTCAAGCTGATGGAGACACCAAGTCGATCGCAGAAAGATTTCCACACCCTCGAGGTGAATTGCGGACCCCTGTCTGACACAACATCCTCTGGTAGGCCATATCGCCTACATACATTCAAAAACATAAGCTCTGCCAATTCCATGGCATTAGGTAATTGCTTAAGAGGAATTAGACGACACATCTTGGAAAACCGATCGATAATTACCAGTATAGTTGTGTAATTAGAAGAAACAGGTAGATCGGTCACAAAGTCAATAGCAATTTTGGGACCAGGGTCTGTGTGGTACAGGTAAGGGAAGTAGTTTACCTGCAGGTAACTGGCGGAGCGTTTTTGACTGGGCACAGGTTGGGCACGACAGGACGAAGTCAGAAGTGTCTTCTCGTAGAGACGACCACCAGTACTTCTGAGACAGCAGTTGTTGGGTTCGGGTTACACCAGGATGTCCTGTGCCCAACGATGTATGGCACCACTGAAGTAGACAGGGACAAATAATGGCTCGAACATACTCCTTTCCTGGGGGTGTTTCAGGTGGTGCAGGGTCTGCAACCAAAGCATCTCTAATCAATACATCGATGTACCATTGTATAGGTCTTACCAGACAAGTGGATGGAAGGATAGGTTCGGGAACAGTGGGTTTCATTGAGGGTTGAAACTGACGGGAGAGGGAGTCTGCCTTGATGTTCTTGCTTCCTGGAATATAAGGTACAGAAAATAGCAACCGGTTAAAAAAGAGAGACCATCTTGCCTGATGAGAATTGAGCCATTTGGCTTTTTGAAGATATTCCAGATTTCGATGGTCAGTGAGTACTTAAAAGGGATGGCGGGCTGCCTCTAACCAATGACGCCACTCTTCAAGTGCCAATTTTATGGCTAACAGCTCTCGGTTACCAACGTCATAATTGCGTTCTGCTGGATTCAACTTCCGCGAAAGGGATGTAGTTTGCCTGGTCCAGAGCGCTGGGACAAGACGGCCCCTACTCCTACTTCAGAGGCATCCACCTCTACAGTAAATGGCAGGGCCGGGTTGGGCTGTTGCAATATAAGTGCAGAAGTGAACAGGTGAGTTAGGGCTTGGAAGGCTGCAAGATCCTTTTCTTTCCAGGTCAATTTTGGGGTATTCTGATTGGACAAGGTATGTAATAGAGCAGCCACAGTAATGACATTTTTTATGAATCTTCGGTAGAAGTTGGCAAACCCCAAAAATCTTTGTAGATCCTTACCAGTGCGAGGAAGTGGCCCGTTACGCACAGCGTTTACCTTTTCCTCATCCATATGGACCCCACCTGGGGTAAGAACAAAGCCCAGAAATGACACTGTAGACAAATGGAATAAGCTCTTTTCTGCTTTTACATACATGTGGTTGTCAAGAAGGCGCTGTAGGACCATTTGGACATGTTTGATGTGTTCTGACAAGGAATAGGAGAAGATTAGAATGTCATCGATATAGACAACAACAAAACCGTCAATCATATCTTAAAAAATGGAATTCCTGAAGGACTGGGGCGTTGGTGAGGCCATAGGGCATGACTAAGTACTCATAATGACCCTAGTCTTTCACTCATCTCCTTCTTTGATGCGCACCAAGTTGTATGCGCTACGGAGGTCCAATTTTTATAAATTGAGGCTTGACCGACTTGTTTTAGAGTAGCAGAAATCAAAGGTAGCGGGTACCGGTGTTTAATGGTCATGTTATTAAGGGCCCGGTAATCAATGCTGGGGCGAAGACCTCCATCCTTTTTCCCCACAAAGAAGAAGCTTGACACGGCAGGTGAGGTGGAGGGTCTGATAAACCCTTGTTTGAGAGATTCCTCCACATAGATTTTCATGGCCTCTTTTTCAGGCAATGAAAGAGGGTAGATGCGGCCTTTAGGGTATGTGACATCTGTAGTAAGATCTATAGCACAATCCCAGGGTCTGTGAGGAGGGAGAACTGAGGCCTGTTTCTTTAAAAAAAACACCTTTTTGAATTGTTCATACACAGGTGGAATGAAGGTGGCTGGTTTAGCGTGGCAGTCCTCCACAGATGTTGCTCTACATGGGGTAGGGATACATGTCTCATGACAGGCTTTACTCCAGGCCAAGAGTTCTCCCTTAGACCAGGAAATGATGGGGTCATGTTGACTGAGCCATGGGAAGCCTAGAATCAGAGGTTCCTTGGAGGAGGACAAAACCATAAATTGGATGGATTCTGAATGTAAGATCCTCACATGTAGGGAAATAGGAGCGGTTTGATGCGTGATGTACTCCTTTCCTAAGGGCTGGCCCTCCAATGCGTTAATTAGGAGGGGAGAGAGAAATTAATGCCACACCCAGATCTTGAGCTAATTTAAAGTCTATGAAATTACCTGCTGCTCCAGAACCCACTAAACACTCTGTTTTTATCCTTGTATTTTGAACTGTAAGTGTGACAGGTAAATTTACCTGTTGTTTTAAGGATTTCATAGACGTGATGGGTTCTACCTGGTCTTTAGATGGTGAGAGAATGGATCCGGATCAAGGGGGTCTGACGGGACACTTCTTTAGGTTTTGGTGCTTATCCCCACAGTACAGACATAGACGTTCCATATACCGACGTTGTCATTCTACACTGCAAAAAATACCCTTCTTGAAACAAGCTAAATAATCTTAAATCTGGCCAAATTGTCCTGTATTAAGCAAATAAATCTGCCAATGGGGTAAGCATTTTTTCCTTGCCAAGAATTCTTGAAATTAACAAAAAAGTCTTGACACTGAGAAGCACAGATTTATCTTAAAACTAGATAAAAATGCTTAAAACTAAGCAAGTTTAGCTAGATACTGTAACGTTTCCCAGTTCCCCTTCCCTGGAAACAGCCACTTCCTTTGTTTATGTTGCTCAGAACTACATTTCCCATAACCCGGACTCTGTAACATTCCCTGTTTCCTTTCACAGAGAACTACATCTTCCCTTTCCTGGACTGATCTGAACTACATTTCCCATACCCGGACTCAATTATCCCAAATTCAGTACACCTGCTCACTCCACTCTGTATTTAAGCCACACACTCCTCATTGCCTCTTTGCGAGGTATTGTGAGTATACATTTCTCCTTTCTGAGCATTCCATGTGGTTATTCCGGTTTTGACCTTTGCTTGTATTCTATGATTCTGCCTTAGTCTAACATTTTGTACCTTAGCCATTTACTCTTGGATTGATTTTCTGGCCTATACCCTGCACAGTTTTTCGACATTTATTCTGCTTGGTATTGTCCTCTGTTCCGTTGCCTTTTGGAGTTAAACTTACCTGTTTTAATAAAGTGTTCTTTTTTCATACCCTGGGAGTAATCATCACAGATACAAGCACTTGAAAAAAAATTATTTTAGATGTATATCCTTAAAATTAGTTTTTTTGTCAATTGTTCTTATTTTGAGTTTTTTTCTTATAATAAAATTCCAAAATTACCACAAAAATCTTAAAATGAGATGAAATTTCTTGAAAAAGAAAAGTTTAGCTAGATACAAGCCCTTGAAAAGTTGTTATTTTAAATATAAATCCTTAAAATTTGTTTTTTTTGTCAATTGTTTGAGATAAAATTTCTTGAAAAAGACCAAGCAATATAAGTTACTTTGTCTTAAAACAAGCAGCATGAAGCATTCTCACTTTGAGGGTCTTTATTAAACAAAAGCATGATATTATTCCAGAGCATATCAGAAAATACACCTCTGATTTCAAAATAAAGGCTGAAACCAGTTTAATTTTCCACTAAAGAAATGCACACTGTTCCTTACTGCCAATACACCAAAAATGTAGAAAAAAAGCAAACTCATCCTCCAGTATAATTAGTCTAAACAGTAACAATTCATATACCATCTCTCCATTTCAAATGACATCTCAATTTCAGTGATGCTCAGTAATTAAATGTGAGCTACATGTTTCAACAAACACCATATGAGATTTATCTACTTACTCGATGAACGCTTGCCATTCAGACATGGCTTTCTTATACGAATGGGTTACATCGCACATCTCATCTCCCAGCACCTTGGTTTGCAACACAAAAAAGTGTGGCAATAGACTTAGGATACAGTAGGTCAAGTGAAGGCCATGAGACAGAGGCCCCTCATACTACAAATCTTTGGAAAGTGCACATCAGTGGAGGAAGGCATTGCGATCTTCTGAGGGCTAGATAACAAAATAGTCAATGTAGAATATTAGGAAACATCAGAAAACAATATGTTTCATTCAGTACTGTAGTAATGTTTCACATATCACAGTTTGAACCATCATGCCTTTCATACCCATGAGAATCAAGGGTATAAAATCATTTTGGCTCCTCAAAAAAAAGTAATGAATGTCACAATGAAGAATTGTTTGCTTGATTTAAAATTGCTTTTTTAAAAGATCGACAATTTTTGACTGGCAAAATGGCAGAAATGAGATGAGTCAACAAAACCTTTATTTTTAGTGTATTCTGTGTACACAAACAATGTTCTCAATGCTCAAGTTCATGTGTACAGACCCTGGTGATACTTCGAGCAAAGTTTCATGTTGTGTTAAGCCTTCTTAGTGTTTTAAAAATAGCGATTTTGATGCCGTCATTGCAATGCCCCTATCCCTCCCATTCTAAAGGCGATTTGACTAAAACCAAAAATAAGAAAAATCTTAAAAGTTGCGTTTCAATCCGAATTATGCTTTTAAGTGAAAGTTTGACTCGAGTACATTCAAAAAAAGGCATTAGGTTGCATTTTGGCGAGAGTTGCGCTTTAAGGGTTGAAGTTATTGTAGACACTTGGTTGTTGTGTGTATGTAAGCCATGGTTATTCAAACATTGTAATAGGGTGGAAAGCTTTTACTGTCACTACATAAAATACTCACCGTAAGAACATGGCCTTGCTACTTGAGCCCAGCTTCTTTGGTGGTGCAGTGCCGGATGGGATGAGCAATGGCAGTGCTGGGAAAACTGCAATCGCTTGTTCCACTGGTTTGAAAGAACCCCCCCAAAAACTAATAATAAATAATAATAAAGTTTTAAATTTCTGTGTAATTGTACTTTTGAACTTACCTCTAAAGTTCTTGGAGGCTTATAGCTTGCTTCATCACACCATAACACTGAACCTTAGAGTAGAAGGGTGATGGTGCCCTGTTGATGGTCTGTTTAGAGTCGTTGCCCCTCAGAGTGTCTCACCTGCTCCAAATCAATGTCTGTGAATAAGACGTATCCTGGGATGGATAATTTAGAAAGTTTTGAAGAGCTGAGCTCATCCTGCATGGCACAGTCTCAGCTTTCAACTGCTGATGAACCTTGGATTTCAATATGCTCAGTCTCCCCCCGTGAAATGCAGATGTGAACACTTAAGAAAGAGGACACACAAATGGATATCTAATTATCATTAAGTTTGTTCATTTTGAAAAATGTACACTCATTTGGCTGAGACTTTCTTTATATTGATGTGCTTCTATTTTGTATCATTCAATGTTTATATATTTTTGATTGAATATCAATATCTTCCATGTTTTGAACTTTTTTGGTACAGTATGAAATAATTGTGTGCATCTTATTTTTTCTGTGTTATCGTTCTACACCTGTCCCAAACTGTTTTGAACTGGGACGACTGGACGCCGCTGATTTAATAAATATATTCTGTGGTTTCTTAACTTTTAGGCTCAGTTGTAGCCAGAGTTGGGTAAGTTACTTCTTAAACATTACTTTTACAGTTGTCAAAGTAATCGGATGACAGTAATCAGATTTCTTTTAACAAATGTAAAATTACCCAACTCTGCTTGTAGCTAGCTAAAGGCTAAACACTGCTAAATAGCTGTTTGCCCTTGCTAGGAAATGTTTGAGTTTGTGTTCATGGAAGGTGTTAACCCTATCTGGGTAGCTAGCTAAGTTAGCTAATGGCTAAAGTTACAGACAGCTAACTTAAACCATGGACATTTTTTATTGAAAAATGCAACATGAATACAATTATTTATTTACTTAGTAAAGATTTCATATAAAGTGTTACTTACCCCTGAGGTAGAATTATCAACTTTAACTAGTCCATTCAGCACTCAAATGTTCCGTCAGTGTTGAATGGGTGTTGGGTTGGTGATATGGTATGGTAGGACTGTATTGGGAATGATGTGTTTAAGATGGGTGTCTCACTGAGGTGTCGATCAGAACACAAAGGAGTCGATGCAATTCAATCCAGAACTTTACTTGAGGTGTTGCATGATATACACAGCACAGCGAAGTACAATATGGTATAACTGGTGGTATTGTAGTTAGGGGAATTTGAGAGAATATTATACCATTAATATGCACAATAAATTAATACATTAATAAATGATATATTTCCTTTTCCCTTTGGGGGGCAATGTTATGAGTTAAACAGGTAGATAGTAGCTTAATAGAAAGCATGGAGAATGATCTTATTGATCTTAGTTGCCTCGTAGATATTTAATATCTATAAATCTGACTCCATGTGTTTTATTTGTTAGCTAAGCAAGGTCAAAACAGGCCTAGCCCGCGTGAACTCTGGATCCGCCAAGGTAGCTAACCTGAGACACTCCGAGTCACGCTCAGTATGCAATATGGACGAG
>JACXGM010035980.1:0-11525 GCA_016801145.1 Umbra pygmaea
AAGATATGCCATGTTTCCTAAGTATGGAACCAAGGGGGAGCAAATAAAGAGAGAAAAGAAGAGGACCCAAAACTGAGCCCTGCGGGACCCCACAAGAAAGAGGAGCAGTGGAGGACACTGAGTCACCACAGCTGACACAGAAAGTTCGATCCTCCAAATAGGACCTAAACCATTCAAGTGCCATGCCCTTGATACCCACGCACTGCTCCAAACGAGAAATCAAGATTTCATGATCCACTGTGTCAAATGCAGCAGTTAAATCAAGTAGCACAAGAATAACACAATCACCGGAATCTGTAGCTAAAAAAGGTCATTAAAAACTTTTAAAAGGGCTGATTCAGTACTGTGCAGGGATTTAAAACCTGATTGGAAAACTTCTAAAATACTCTGCTGTTCCAGAAATCCCATTAATTGATTACAAACTATATTTTCAAGGATTTTTGAAAGAAAAGGTAGTTTTGAGATGGGCCTAAAATTAGCAAGATCTGCAGGATCCAGGCCAGGTTTTTTAATTAGTGGTTGCACTACTGCATGTTTAAAATTCACAGGGACCACGCCCAAGGACAGACTGGTATTAATAACTGCTAGAACAAATGCCCCTACAGTAGGAAAAACCTCTTTAAAAAGTCGAGGAGGGATAGTATCATATGGAGAACCAGAAGGCTTCAAATGACCAATGATCTCCTGTAACCTGGACAACGTCACAGGCTTGAATTTGTCAAAGACAGCAGAGCAGAGGACAGAGACTGAGGGGCCATAAGCAGAAGGTGTTATAAGAGCCCTAGTGGAGGTGACCTTATCAATAAAAAAGTTTAGAAACTTTTCACAACCAGCAGGGGAAGCATGAGTGCAGATAGTTTGTGGGGTATTAAGAACTGAATCAATAGTCTTAAATAAAATATGGGGCTTATTACAGTTTGACATAATTATTTCAGAGATGATGGGATATCTAACTAAAATGAAAACTAAAACTAAATAATTTCTGTTTCCTATTTCAGTCTTTACATTTTTTTCAAATGAAAATAGAAATATGTGGGCAATCTTTTACTCACACCATGTGCACAATCAGATAGCCTCCAAACACATACGACATGTTGTCCATAGTAGACTAATAAAAACTAAAAATACATTGCAGATATGCTTATTGAATATAAACCCAACAGACCACTCAGAGCGTCAGGATTACATCAGCTAGAGATACCAAGGATTCACACAAAACGCGGAGAATCTGCTTTTAGCTTCTATGCCAGTCGCAGCTAGAACCAGCTCCCAGAGGAGGTCAGATGTGCTCCAACAGTAGTCACCTTTAAATCCAGACTCAAAAGACATCTGTTTAGCTACGCTTTTGCTGAATGAACTCTGTGCTAAGTCCGAACTGATTGCACTATATTTTATATGGTTCGTTCAGTCTCTTTTATTTCTTAAACTGTACTATTTTTCTAACTGTTTCACTTTCATTTTAATTGCTTTAATTTTATCTGTTTTAAATTTTTATGTTTTCCTATTTATGTAAAGCACCTTGAATTGCCATTGTGTATGAAATGTGCTATATAAATAAACTTTCCTTGCCTAAAAAGACTGAAATTACTAAAAAGCTTCCAAAATCAACACTGCGAGGGAGAGAGTCGAACAAACCAGCTACATGGCTTGCAATTTGTTTTCAGTTGGTTTGCCTTATTCTAGAAGTATTCTATAGGATCTGATTGCCAAGAAGTTGTGCTTAATTGCCAAGAAATTACAATTGCCAAGAAAGTACTGTAGTGTACTATTTATCATCAGTAGTTACGTTCAGAAAAAGCAGAAGGAATGTCTGCATGTAAAATACTGTAGCGCATTCTGTGTGTTCATTGCATAACAACTATAGGCCACCTCGCCGCCCTTATTGATATACTGTAATGTACAATACTCACCACTTTTTTATTCACTGAATATGGACTGTGGTATAAAAATATTCTCTAATTGCTTCTTCAAGCATGTATTTCAATCTTGCTTGTGGATTAGTGATTACAATAATGGTCTAGTAATATAATATTGTTGCCTCTTGGTAGCAGTTATGAAAATGAGAGTTGAAACTGAGTGTGTTGTGTAATTTTCCATGATTATGTTACAGTTTATGAATTCACTGCATGACTAAAACCACAGAGTTTTAGTACAGGCTGTGTGGATCAATTCTCACTGTGGGTTCTATAGTCATAACAAGCACAGTAGTAGGTGGCAGAATGGATCTTTTTAACTGACTGGATTGTCAAATCACTAGAGTCAGATACTTTACCAACAGAGAAATCTGCAATCTGCGGATGAGTGGAACTTGATCTTACTGAACTGTCATCAAAATCAATGTAAAGAATCCAAGCAAACGGTTCGCCCTCTTTCTTCTGGTACCAGTGGACATAGCTACCCCCGCACTGACCAGTAACTTTGCATCTGAAGGAGACACTTTTTTGCTCTCGCCTAGTCTCTGATAACTGGTCCTGGTCCAGCTTCTGCCCTGAAACATACACTGAAAACAGAAATGGATCACTAAAAACCTTGGTGAGCAGAGTTCCTACATTCAAATATTTGATACTGATCTGGGTCTGATGAAGCCACTTACCCATGAAAAGAGAGTATATTATTATACCACAGTCCATGTTCAGTGAATAATTAGAAAGTGAGTTTATCAAAAGTTTGTCATTTATTTAACACTTAACACGAGGGCGGAGCCTAACTGGATGCATTCAACAGCCTCCATTATGTTGTGTAAGACAGAGAGGGACAGATTAATGGCAATGTTTGCTTTGGATCATCTGTCTCATCTCTCCTTAAAAATCTCTGTTCCAAAAATGTAATGGATGATCTCTGTAATTTTTAGCAAATGTACAATGTACAAAATGTAATGGATGATCTCTGTACTTTTTAGCAAATGTACAATGTACAAAATGTAATGGATGATCTCTGTACTTTTTAGCAAATGTACAATGTAAAAAATGTAAATTTCTGTTTGTGTTGCTGATCAGAGAGGGTTGCATTTTACCCTGTAGCACTTTATATTTCTGCTGCTGATCTGTGATTGGCTGATTGAAACACTTTCACACCAGCATTCTGGAGATTTTTTGTGATTTCACTGACACTTATTTTAGTGTTAATCACAGCTTGGATATTTCTTCTGTCATCAACTGCTCTTGTTTTTTGTAAAGGGGCACTATGTAACTTTCCATTCATTGTACTACTTATCTGTCTGATTTGGTGCTGCCTTCTGTACGTTCACAAGATGTAGGCCGCCTCAATGTTTCTAGAACTGCAGGAAAGGCTTTCTTATATAGAGCTACAATTTTTTGGAATAATCTGCCAGGAAAACGTGGAAAACGTCTCCAGAACCACGTCTCAGTCCTTAGATGTTATGCTTATGTTTATGTGGCGGTGGACTAGAGTCATTCTGTCCTTTCACTTTATTGTTCAAGTACCATTGGAGGTCACTGAATGTTTTGGAAAGTCCAGTCAATGAAGAAATGCCAAGTGTACTGTCTCAAACTGTTACTTTGGTTATAGGGTGTAAACACTGTAAATATAATTTCATTTTATTAATTTGACTAAAGATGACCAATGCAGAATTTAACATAAGATCACTAAAGAAATGCTCCAGACCCCTAAACACCTCAACTCTGTGCTACGTGAGCTGAACTGTGAGCAAATTTTGTTTGATTGTAGTTTGCATCGCCAGCTGTAAGTCTTGCTCATTGATCTGCATGAATGACCGACAACCCTCTTGCCATGGGAGATTCCAAGTCGCAGTTAAGCTCACGTAGCACGGCATTTGCGGTTCGACTGGTTGAGTCTGTTTTCCCAAGATGGCGGCTGCCTGTATACACAAACGGTACTGTCTTTTAAACTATATTTTTAATATACTGTCTGTACACTTACAAAGTTCTCAATGCTTCGGTTTGCATTTAGGGACCCTAAATTATGCTACCGTGGAAGTGTGGTGCTATTTTTAACCTTTTTAGTAGTATAAAATAGAGATTTATTTTTATTTCATCCATGCCCTCACAACTAGCATTATGAGGTAATTATCAGTTTGCACTAAAACTGGGCACATTCGATTAGCATGAAAATATATCCTATAGAACGGTTGACTCAGTACCAATGTGTTATTAACCCCTAGTTTCATGTTGCGCCGGAATTGTCCTTAAACTAGGTATTGGGTTTTATTGTAGAGTTGGCCTTAACAGTTGGCAAAATGTGATTGACATTGTGTGAAGGCAATCAGATAAAACTAACTGTTTAGCAAAGAATACTAGTAATCATAAGGTTATAACGAAGAGTAACTTGACCCCAGTTTCATTCAAAATATATTATAAATTCAGAAAAACTATAATAATGGTAACTGTAAAACTGCTCCTCTCGTTTTCTCCACAAGATGGTGCTGCAACATACATGGTCAATTATCCTGTCACATTTTCATCTCTGACAACCATAGCTACAGTACCAGGCTGCTTTGTGCACTAGCATCAAAGGGTACATTTGAGACAACGTCAACATGATTAACAATAACCAGCAATTCAAACATGTTGGAAACCAGGTGTCCCAGGAGACCAATGGAGACTGGTGAACCTTAATTGAGGCGGATGGGCTCACATTTTACTGAAGTAAATGAAATGGAGTTAAACACAGTAATCCCAGTGTGAGATACCATCCCTTTTCCTCCATTTAAACAATTAATATGAGCCCGTCCTCTTCAATTCAGTTTCACCGGCCTCCATAGCAGGAGACTCATGCTGAAGATCAGATTAAAGTGCCTTCTTTACTGGAAACTTAGTATCTGCCTGTGATCAAACAGCAAATATGCTACAAGCATCTTCATTAGTGTGGACTGTGAGAAAAACACTGTGCTAAATGAAACCCAAACACACTGTTGATCAATCTGTGGTTACGACGCTTCATTTCCAGTAAGTTCTGTCAACGACACGAAAAGCCATCAAAACGTATTAACCACAATTTCCAAAACAATGGTATTAGCACAGTAGGGTGTGCTTTGCAGCTGTCTGTCAAGTCTTGCACAATGGTTATACATATACCTGTTGTACATTTCACTTTTAAACAATATAACATATGTAACTATTAAATTTTGCACATTACAAGTGAAGTTGAAATAATTGTATCAATTATTTGCTGTTGCTGAGACCTGTAATGCATGTGTATCAAATATACAAAGTGAAAATAAAACTATGCGACAATGTATATTTTGTTCCTATTTATATCAAGGTCAAATATATAATAATAGTTCAACTATGTAAAACTTTACTTAAATGTCTGATAGCCAAGGAGACCTGGCATAATCCATCATGGCAAGTTTTACCATTGCTTAAAGTATTTATTAATACATAATTAACCTATATTTAATAAAAATATCTATTTAAACTGTTTTTAATAATGAGTTTTTTGTTCACTGCCAATTGCTCTTGCAAAAATGACACTTTGTGTGAAACAAAAAGTCTGGGATATATGTAGCATTATGGATGTATTGTATGAAACATGCTTCTCTGTGTAAAGTCTCTACGCTTGTACCAAACTGTTAGGCTTTCATGTAGTGTAACCAGTGGAGTCACTTAATGGAGGCAGACATGTTGAAGCTGATGTTAAGAGCCTGTTCTAGCCTTTTGAGTGCCCGAGACAAATAACACCCTATAGGTTGTACATGTGTTTACATATGGTTTTGATAAACTACAAACTATATAAAAAATAACAAAAATATTGGATTAATATATTTTCTGCTTCAAAGTGTACACATTCGGTAGCTGATCCGCCAGTTAATATTACAATTTCATACAAATGTTTAAAATGTAAAAATTCCTATTATCTATACAAGGCAGACTGTTCTCATGGCGATATGTAAATAAAAATCATTCAAAACAAGAAATTCATACATGTGTAAAATTCCAGAGTCATGGAAAGTAATGCCTTGTACCCTAACCTTAATCTCAATGACCTAGTATGTTCTGCCTGAACTAATTCTTGCCTAAATACTTTAAATTGTAACTGATTGGTCTATTTTTGGAAATGTTCCGGTAGAACGGCCATTCAATGCGTACAAAAGATTACATTTCAATAGCCATATCCGTAAGTCTGTCTACATAATGCAGCAACTTTTCTATTATATCCAGTTACCCACATATTGCCATGACAACAGGTAGTACAGGGAATAATGTATTTGTTTAATATATTGTATTTATTTATTTGCATAAAAAATTTAAAACAGACATTGCACCACACAGAACTTTTTTTCTTTCAACAAATTAAAATACAGACAGCCCTAAAATCATAGATAAAACACGATTAGACCATGAACTGGACTTTAGATTATAACCATGTGTGAAGATAAGAGATATACTTACATTTTCAATTGCAAACAAAAGTAAAACAACTATATTCAAATGTGTGTATTGTAAAGCAAATAAGATAATTTTAGCATCCTAAAAAGAATATTGTAATAATTCAACACAGAACCAGATTTTCTACAGTTTGTAAATTCATTATTATTTAACTTCTTTAAAGGCAATAGAGTAGTTAAGGTTGCAGGGAAGTGTGTATTAAAGAGCAGGGAACTTTTGTATCAGGGTGGTTATATTGTCACTGTTAGTGACACACACCAAATGCTTAATTGTATATTTTTTATATGGCTAAGGAAATTTATAATAATAAAGCTAATCATATACTGTATGTACATTTGTGATTAAAATAGCTTCAATTTATAGTATTTTAAATTAATAATTTGCATCTATCTGGGAATAAGGATTAGGTTAATTTCTTTTTCATGTAATTGCTTAGGAAATCCAAACTCACACACAATTACATTCTTCAGATCTCTAGAACAAAAAATAACATCACTCAATATGTACAGCACACTACAAGAATTATAACCAAAGTGTATAAAGAAATTAATTTTGTCTAAAGAATTAACAGGACTAAAAATTCTGCTCACTGCAAATGATTTGAAGAGGATCGTTAAAAAAAAGGGAATGGAAGGAGATACATCCACCTGGCTCTTAAAGAATTAGATGTAGATCTCGTCATGATGAACATACAACATGCATTGGTTCAGGAAGCTTTTCTCTGGGTAGGGTGTCAAGTTCCCTTGTTCCTCTGATGAATCAGGAGAGTGAGCCCACAGCAGTACACCAAGCTCTTCACTATCATCACGGTATAAGACAGAGAGGCCAGGTTCAGACTGCATGTGTCATGAAAGCTTGCTGGAGACAAGGAAGGACACTGCATTTAGTTAAATATGTTAACTACATTACATTTATATATTTAAATCACTTGATTAAATATTGAATGTTGTCTTAATTCTGAATTGATTCGATTTTTCTAATAATCAGGAAATGCTAGTAATAATGTCCAATCAACTGAATTCACAGGTGGACTCTAATCAGGTTGTGGAAACATCTCAAGGATGATCAGTGGAAACAGGATGCACCTGAGCTCAATTTTGAGTGTCATGGCTAAAGCATGCAGAGTGCAAAGGCTATGAATACTTATGTACATGTACTTTTTTATTTTTGAATAAATTTGCAAAAGTTTCAAACATGCTTCTTTCACATTGTCATTATGGTGTATTGTTTGTAGAATTTTGAGGGAAATAATTAATTTATTTCATTTCGTAAAAAGGGTGTATCATAACAAAATGTGGAAAAAGTGAAGACTAAGAATACTTTCCGGATGCATTCTATTTCGATTAGTGCATCAGTAATTCCTTTGCTAACTCCCTTCATGTTTGAGTATTGTATATTTGGTTGTGCTCAGGTCTAACAGGGAGGTTGGAAGTTGATGAGGAAGAATTTGTATTCATCAGCAGGGACCAAATATTGAGTACCGATAAACAAATTATTTTAGATTAGCAGACAATTTTCTGGAATTGTAAAGAATTTTCGATTGAATATTAAAGAAAATGTTGCATGTTTTAAAATAAGTTTCCCGCTATTCTATCCATTTAACCATCCATGGAGTAGTGCTAATTTTGAAATAGGACGGAAAAAGTTTAAAGCATTTTTCCTAATGTCATTTGAAAATATGTGCGAAAGAGTGACTACAGTTTTCAGTTGTGGGACCTTGCTAGAATAGTTAAAAAAATCTCCAAAATATTTTATTAACTTGGCCAACTGAGTGTTTGTATGTGAAAAAATGCTGATGCACAACAACATTTATAATTTGTAATATTATTCATATTATCCATTCGAACTCAATTGTAAGGTCAGACAGACCGGGTTCCAACTGACTTGGGAAACTGATTGAGGGGCTCACAAGGGCAATCAGCTGCCTGTGGTTGAACCAGTAAAACATATTACAAAGTGAGAATCTCTAATAACTTTTTTTTTAAACATTGCTGGGGCAAAGGCTTTCAAATAAGTGGACAGGTAGCCAGCAGAAGTTCTACGAGTAGCTTTGGCAGTAGTTAGGGAATTTGTCGCCTTCAGACCTATCCTTCAAAATGAACAAATACAAAAATACGGTTTCACTTTATTTGGATAGTCAAAATGACCATCTATAGATGCTCTACAGGTATTCACACTATAAAAAACAACTAAAAAACATAGTTAATGTTTTCTAAGGTTAAGGTTAGGGTTAGGGTTTGAATTAGGGTTAGGCTAAGGGTTGGGGAAATGGTTAAGTTTAGGGATTTGATGAGGTTTAAAGTTATGGTAAGTGTTAGTAGATAGGTAACTGAAATGTTATTGAAATGTTATTGATATTTTGTAGACCGTTATTGATACTCTGTAAAGCATCTACAGATAGACTATCCAAATAAAGTGTTACCAGAAATGCACCTAAACAAATAGACCTAAACAAATAGACCTAAACAAATACACCTAAACAATTACACCTAAACAAATACACCTAATCAATTACACCTAAACAAATACACCTAAACAAATACACCTCACCGTAGGATTCATTTGTCTCAGCTATGCAGGAGTGTGCCGTCGCAGTAGTAGCAAGGTCTGTATTTTGCTCTGATGAAAAACATAAACAGTAACACTGAACATACATTACATTAAAGATGTAATTAATCCACAATGTGAGGGTATATATATACAGTAAATTAAAATTGAAATTTAGTATTTTGACCGCAACCCTGGTTTGGTGTAATTCAACCAATCAATGTAAAAAATGTAAAGAACATGAAATATATGTAACTGTGGAATAGTTTACATTTTGGCTACCTTTTGCTGTGCTGGGATTGTTATTTCCACCTTCATGCTCCACAGAACAGATATATTTATTAACATCTGCCTTCTCTTTATCAACGATGATCATACTGGTGGTCTGTCCTTCCTCTCTCTGTTCCAGCTCTTCCTTCTCTCCTTGAGGAACCTCTACTGTTCGGCCATTTTGATCCTTCATCTTCCATGACATCTTGACCAAGTCTGGCATCATGTCTCTAGCCAGACAAAGCAGGGTGGTCTTCCCATTCGACTCAGGTTTAGATGCTGGGTACACTGTCACTTTGGGTTTCTGGACTGGATCGTCTGGATTTCACGAGAAACAACAACAGAACAATCTTCACTGTAATGTCCAAAATAATATTTTGATATCCAGGTTTACTGTGTGGCCCATATTGCTTCTGAGAATGTTTTGTTATTACATTATTATTATAGAAAGTGTCCTCTCATAATGTGTTGCTCTTGTCATTGCCCCTGGTGTTTATTGTATTGTTTGTTTTGATGTGATTTATTTGGTTTGTGTGAGTGTGTATGGCGCAATGCATATTAGTGGTACTCATTCCTATCCGGTACACATGCACACACTTACACACACAAAACATTTGGGCAATTTTTACCCTAGTGGCTGTCATCCCAAGGACCATTCAGACAGGATTATTTACCCCCTGTAATTATCACCAAATCATCAGACTTGGCAGAAGCCTTAAGGCTGCAAGGAAATATGTCACCTTTTAGGCATTAACTTAATGGCTTGAAATTAAAGTCAAACTAAAAATGTACTTCAAAGAAGTAAGAAACGTATGTTAATACTTCACTGAGATCAATTAATTGACACATAATGATCATTATTGTTAATAAAAGTTAAGGGTTGGAAAAATCTCTTATTTCATGTGAATAACGTGCAGAAATAAATTTGTCCCGTTTTTTAAAGTAAGTGCAGCCCCAGCTCCGCGCAACATTTTTTTTTGCAACTGTTGCAACAGAAAATATATGCACAACGTACAGCCTACAGTATACCTTTTATTTCCACTTCATTAGCAATAAAAATTGACATTGTACGTTTTTAAATGTTGTATTTCAGCTTAGGAAATTGCTAAATGTACAATTTTCTTTTGGTCATTAAATGTAGGTGAATTAACAAATTGTATAGAAGAAACTTACTACTGATGAAGAGTTTTGTGCCAGATCCAAACCGCAATATCTCCTGCGTCCCAGATCCAGAGTCACACTCCAAGTAAATCCTGGACAAAAACGTACCTTGTTTTTCTTTCTATATGTCTTAAGAACTAAAGGTAAAATGTTTTTCCATATAACAAGTATATGAAAAACCTTCCCTATATTTGTAACTCATTGATGTCTTGATTTGATTTCTCACAGCATTAGATCTCCATGAAGGATCAAAGAATGTGGTTAGATAGGACACAAATAAAGTGGAGTTACAACATCATCACCTGGTTTGGAACTGTTTCTCATAGCTTCTACACCTCCTGCTCAGTCACTTCCTGTTCTGGAGCAAATTCAGCGTCAATGGCCCAGGTGGAAGATTATCAGTTGGGAAATCATAAAACTTCCACAAGCTTTGAAATAAACGTATACATAATTGTAGTGTTTGTGGCATTTTACTGCTCTATTCACTTTGATATTTTATTTACTTTCCCTCTTCTGTATTACTGAGACACAGCAGAAATCAGTTGTTATAATGTAATTATGAATGGTTTGAAGACACACTCCCACACATGTAGCGTTACATCACTGAAAAGCCCAGGATGTGCTTTCAATGGGACTGTGGTACTAAACAGTGGACTGTATGGCTCCAGAGATACTGACCAAAAAGCTGTGTCCACTAAGCAAAAATGACTGGTTCTCAGGAGGATATTGGAGAGGGTTTCCAACGGTAGGTTGGAGAGTATTTTGTCTTTTCATGCAAATTAATGGGTATTCCATGGTGACTCCTCTTTTGTGATTTGGCCAGCCTTTTTTTTTCAGGCTTCTTAAAGCCCATTTTTAAACCTCACCTCTATTGATAATTACAATTTTTTAAATTCCCTTTCTGTTCGGTTTAACATATTTGGTTGATTATTGTATTAAAACATGATCCTCTATTTAAACAGGGGAAGCAAGTTAAACACTGTGGGCCTGATTTACTAACACAAGCGCTGTTTTCGCTGCGTCTGTGTATGCGAGTTCGGTAATTGCGCACGCTATGCTTCCACATTTAGCGAAGTATTTATCAAACCCGATACCCATTACGCTATCAGCGCATACTCCGCCCTCTATTAGCGTGCCTCTATAAGAGCAAACAATGGGCCCGTATCTATCATGGATCTC
>JACXGM010035981.1:0-11525 GCA_016801145.1 Umbra pygmaea
ACCGGTTCCACGGAGGGCCTAGTGTATGCTGGTTTTTGGTCTTTCCCTTCAATTAGTGCCCAATTAAGAACTATAAAGACTGCCAGGTGAGGGGAGATCCTAACTAATTAGTGACATTCAATCATTCAGGTACAAGGTAAAAGCGAAAACCTGCAGACACTAGGCCCTTTGTGGATCCGGTTTGACACCCCTGCTCTAGTGGGACCTCTGCTCACAGCTCAACACCGTGCAGCTCGATTGGCATTTGCCAGAGAACACCAGCCAGGGTGGGAAATAAACACCCGCCAATGGCGGGTAGATTTTCACATTGGCGGGTAACATTTCACTATCTACCAGCCACTCTGGCGGGTGAATTGTACAACATATAATACGTTTTTTTTATTTGGCTACTTTAAACATTACTTGTTTCGGTTTGGAGATAAATGCGTTTGACAAAAATGCAGAAGCTTACTCATTAACAAAGAAAGATGCACTTCTGTCGAGGTGCATATTTGATTGGTTTTCGCAGAGCTAGTCTGTGAGAAATCCAGCCTTTAGCTGCGGTACCATAAACATAGTGCGGTACAGAAGAAAAACAAATCAATTTAGTTCCCAGTATTAAGCCTGAGTAAACTAGATTAAGTCAATATAGAAAATGTCAAAGACAAAACGTGTATAATTACAGATATGGGGATGTGATTATGATTCGATTTTATGTTATCGAAAAAAGAAAATCACACACATACAGCACGGAATTCTAAACGCTCATTGGATGATTCAGCTGTCACTCAAATCACTCGTTTAGTCTGCGATAATGATTGGATTCTGATTAACGCCGCTCTCGTTTTTCCAGAAACATTTACATGCGCAATGTCCAACTGTAACTTAGTTTATTAACAGCGGATTCTAATTCAAGTATCTTAAATCTCCATAATATGGTTTCTTATTATTTTTAATGTTGTAAGATGTTTCGTTTCATTATTGAAGAAGCACTTGCAACTTCGATGGGTGATTATTGGGGGGTCAGATCATGGCTCAGTGGTTATGGAGTCGGACTAGTAGACAGAAGGTTGCTGGTTAGATTCCCTGCTGTGCCAAATGTTGATGTCTTTGGTCAAGGCACCTCACTCTAAATTGCTCCAGGAAGAATGCCCCTGTGCTTAATGTACTGTAAATCACTCTGGATAAGACTGTCTGCTAAATGACTAAAGTTTAAATCATTTAACCAATGCTTCAATATCTTTATTAGTAATCCCAGATGTTTTCCAAACAGATTATTAGAAAATCAATTTACAAATGTGTAAATATTGTGGCGTTCGTCAGGTGTTACAAACGCAAAGTTTTACACCTCTCAAAGTTGATACTGCCTACTGTTGCATGAGTGATTTAAAAGTAGCTTACTAAAATATGGTAGTAGGACATACAATTAGCAAACTGATTAGCACAATTTGTCAATCATCTAAAAATTATTAGTCTCAGACTTGTCTTAACTAAATGTCTCTTTAGTAATTGACCTATATTAATAACACATGTATTCATAGTGAATTTAATGTGTTGAAGCTATATAGAATATGCTAGTGTGTTTTCTTTAATGTATTTGAATTTGGGAAAAAGTGGCTGGTAAAAAATCAAAGTGGCTGGTATAATTTTGGCATCCACCAGCCACAGAGTTTAATTGTTTCAAAAAACGACTGTGCGGCTTATAATCCGAAGTGCCTTATATATGTATTAATTCTGGTAGTGCTTACTGAACTCGAAGCGATTTTGTGTGGTACGCGCGCTCTGTCAAAATGTTTTAGTACGACTTTGGTAAACTACACAGTCTAAACAGTTAAACTCAACACAGTCTAAACAGTTAAAAAAACTCAGCTCGTACGGTCTTGATGGTGTAATGGAAAAGACTAAGGTCTGTTAACCAGGCTGACAAGGTTCGACTCCAGCACACACCACCAATGTATATTTATGGTGTTACAGTATATTAATCATACACTGTTTGTTACTGCTTTTATTTTTATTAGAGATTGCTGTTGTTCATTTTGTTCATCTAATAGTTTGTTGTACAGGTGAGATGGTCTTTCCTGCTCTGGCTTTCCAGCCTGTCGCACCTCCGTCGGTGCCATTAGGTCAGCTGCAGGGTCATCAGCTGGGCACCGCCTTTCACAGATGTTTCGCCCCCAAGACCAGTACATCTCCGGGCGGGGGGGGCGGTGGCATACTGGGGACGTCTCCCCGCCACCCCCTGCAGCTGAAATCAATGGGGTACTGAACCCCACACCATTTCTTTCCTCCTCAACCAAAGCCAATAACTCCCTTTCTCCGCTTCTTCTCCCAGCGCCTTTGTGGCTTTCCTCAGCTTTGAGCCTGTTACACCTACTCCATGTAGCAGATGGACTGTTGCTTTACCCACAAGGCCCCGACAGCCAATCTCCACCGGGTGAACAGTGGCTTTCCAGCCGGCATCTTGGCACTCTGCTGCTAGCTCGGAGTACTTTAGGATCTTCCTTTCATGGGCTGCTGCCATATTCTCCTCCCAGGGGATGGTTAGTTCGATAAGGAGGACCCGCTTTGCCACTGTGGACCACATGACTATGTCCGGCCGAAGAGAAGTGGTCATGATCTCTCTTGGAAAGACCAGCTGCTTCCTGAGGTCTGCCAACATCCGCCACTCTTTACCAGGTGCAAGCATGCTGCTCTTCTTCTTGGCAAGAGGTTGGTGTGTGCTGCCTGGCTTTACGAACCCTGCCAGGGCATGCTCTTCTATTAATGGTGACTGGTTTGCTGCCACCCTACTGCCCTCCAGGATCTCGGCCAGTTTCGTCAGGATTTGATCATGGCGCCACCTGAGGCGTCCCTGTGTCAGTGCCACTCTACATCCTGACAAAGTGTGTTGGAGGCTTGCCTTGACGCTCCCACACAGGTGACAACCCACTTCCTCACCATACCACAGTGTGAGATTCCTAGGGCAAGGAAGGGTGTCATAGGTCGTCCTTAACAAGAAGCTGAGCCTAGATTGAGGTGTCCTCCAGATGTCTGCCCAGGTGATACGCCTGTTAATGGTAGCCTCCCATCTCGTCCAGGCTCCTTGCGTGCCCTGGGATATTGCCTTCACATGGAAGCGCTCCTGCTCTAGTCTCGTGATTTCGTCCACCACCATGGTCTTCTGCTGTCTCCTGGTGGCTTTAGACCATGGTTGTTGCGCTGCTCCCCAGCCCAGCCCTGCACGGCTGGTCTGGACAGCCCCCATCACTTCTTGGTGTTGCAGACTGGAGATGGCATGGTCTACCTCTGCCTGCGCCTTCCATTTGCGGCCTGTGCGGATGGGGACATTCGCACTCCTTATGAGCGAGTCTACTGAGTTCTTCAGTTCCAGCACAAGGCGAGCCTTTTCCTGCTTGTACCCTATGCTGATAGATTTGATGGGGAGCTCCAACATGTTCCGGCCAAAGAGACCTACATCTGAAAAACATCGGGGCAAGCCTAGCCACTTTCGGATGTAGCTGTTGGCAAGGCTATCCATTCTACTAACTTCTGATGAAGCGACTTCACAGACTTTTAGGGGCCACAGTATGCGTTGGTACAGGATGTGCTGGTAGCACCACACCTTGTGCTTCCCAGGCAGTTGGCTCTGCTCAATCTTTGCCAGACCGTCAGCCAGTTGACGTTTGATTAGCTTTCCCATCTGCCTGTCCGACAAGTCTGCTGTATATTGCCTCCCTAGGCTTCGCAGTGGTTTCTCGTCCAGCCATGGAATGGGCTCCCCTCCTGCGACAAAGGTGTCCCGAACTTGAGGTATGCCACTCTTTAACGACAGGCTTCTTGATTTTCCTGCCTTAACCTTCATCCTTGCCCATGTGAGAAGTTCATCAAAACGCCTGAGGAGCCTGGTTGTACAAGGAGCTGTCTGAAGAATGCTTGTCACATCGTCCATGTAGCTCCTCAGGGGTGGCAGCCTCACACCCGATGGTAGTTTGATACCTCCAACCACCTGCCTTGCCCCAATGAGGATTACCTCAAAGGCCATCACAAACAGGATGGGGGAGATGGCGCATCCCATCGCAATTCCACGTTCTAGCTGCTGCCATCCTGTAGTGTAGCCCTCTAGAGTGAAACACATGTGCAAGCTGCTGAAGTATCTGGCGATGGTGTTCTTTACACAACCCGGGACATGGAAAAACTCCAAGGCAAAGTCAACCAAGCTGTGTGGGACTGAGCCATATGTATTGGCTAGGTCTAGCCACACCACATGCAAATCACTTTTCTCTCTCTTGGCGTGCTGGATCTGATCCCAAATCAGTGAAGAGTGCTCAATGCATCCTGGGAAGCCAGGAATTCCGGCTTTTTGGCAGCCTGTGTCAATGTATCCATTCGCCATGAGAAAGTTGGTCATTCTCTTTGCCATAACAGAGAAGAAAACCTTTCCCTCTACTTTCAACAAGGCAATGCTTCTGAACTGGCTGATGGTCTGGGAGTTCTGTTCCTTGGGAATGAACACACCGACGGCTTGCTGCCACTCTGCCGGGACTTGCTGCCTCCTCCATGCTGTTTTCAATAGCTTCCACAGAGCCTTGACTACCTCCGGGCAGTTCTTGTAGAGCTTGTAGGGAATCCCATTCGGCCCTGGGGCTGACGCTGACCTAGCCTTCTTGATTACTTCCTCCACTTCTTGCAACTTAGGTGGGGAAGTATTGAACGGAAAGGTTGGGGAAGCTGGCCGTGGTACATACCCCGGAGAACCAAGCTGTGATGTTCGTTTGTCATCGCTGTACTGACTCCTGATGTGTTGCTCCAGTTCCTCCTTACTGATGTTCAGCTTGCCGCTTCTCTTCTCATCCACCAACTGCCGGGCATACTTGAAGGGATCTCTGAAGAAGTTGGTTCTTTCTTTCTCTCTTCTCTTCCTCCTCCTTCTAAACCTCTCCACTCTCCTCAACCTGGAAAGGTTCCGTCTAACCTCATCCCACAGCACCTTCAAGCCTTCCTTCTCCTGAGGTGTAGCCTTCCTCCAGTTCCGACGGAGCTGGTGCCTTGCCTTGATGAGCTGTTCAATCTCTCTCTCTCTTCTTCCCTTGCCTGGGGCTGTGGGCTCTCTCCTACTGACCTTGCCAAACTTCTCTCTACATACCTCGAAAATGATGTCCCCAATTATGTTAAGTTTGTTCTCGACGCTTCCTCTCAATGCCAGCTCCAACAGTTGGCTCACTTCAGCATCCAGACTTTGCCACGCCACCCGGTCGTTCGCTTTTGGCCATCTGATCTTATCGCGCCTGCCTGGCTGCTTTGTTACCAGCTTTGGTGGGTATGCATCTGGTGGGCTGGTGTCCTCATGTTCGCAGGGTACCTTCTCCACCATGGGGTTTCCTTCTGCCACCTCAGGAGACTCAGCACCAATGGGTCCTGCAGCACTGTGGTTGCACTCCCGGCTTATGGACCCTGTCGTCTGACCTGCTTCCTGAGCAGTGCGAGGTTGCTGGTCTACCTGCTTCATACACTTCATCTTCCCTTGGTGGATATGTCGTCACCTTCTCCCATCCACACGCACACTTCCGGAGGATTTTCTCATTGTCGTTGGTCGGTCCTGTCGTTGCCATTATATCCGTTCTTGTGGGCCCATCTTCCATCCCACCTCTCGGAGGGCCCTCGGGCTGTTTTCTCTTATTTCATTTCGTAGTCATAGATGGGGCTACCAGGTTGCTAGTGGGTAGGGTGACTAGCCGCCCACTCCGAGTGCGTTCTTTCCCGCCGTCAACTGGTCTTTCCCAGCTGTCCACCAGACTTTCCTGGCTGTCACCTGCCTAAAAGTAGTAATAGGTACATCTATTACACATACACTGATCGTTACTGCTTTCATAAACTGCTGTAGTAATGGGCACATCATAAACTAGTAATGAGTACAGTACATCTATTACTGATTGTAATAACTTGATTTCAACTGGAATTGTGATCAGATTGACTTTGATAACTATCATGAATTTTAGGCAGTGTTTTTGTCTAGGAAAAGATTATCTTATATTTTTTTTAAATGTCATGAAATAGGTTTAAAACATCACCAGAACTTTTTCCCATGACTAACAGTAAGAGAGATTGCTTTGTGAACTACAGTACATCTCTTGTCTCGAAAAATATATGTCAGTAGATGCTAGGCAATGGGAGGCAACAATTTACATCAGGTAAGCGACTTGTTCTTCATGCATTCCCGGGGATTCCTGTGTATACGTCACAGCGCTACTTTTGTGAATAATCATCTATATTTGTGAAGAATTAATGTACGACACAACTCAGCAGTGTGTTAGATGGTAGGGATATCACTTCAAACAGACATTCTTATCTTACACAAAATGTCTGCAATGCTTAGTGCAAATGTGAACACATAAATGTGGCTTTTGCATTCGCTTTCACAAAGGTGTTTCTCTCATTTTCTCTAATTAGGGAAGAAGACGTAAACTATTGACAGGTGTAATAAATATTACAAATTCTTGACCTACAATGTAAATGATGTTCTTCTGGATATGTAGGAATATTTACTTTTGTAGCCTATTTTTGAATTGGCTGATCAAAATCTAAGAAATAGCAGATTAGCATGATAAATGGAACATTTGGCATAGTTACTAAAAGCACTTACAGTATCAGTACTCTTATCGGCACGTACCCAAAATGAAATACTCTATAGTTGTACGTGTTCCATAACAATTGGTATTGGCCCATTCCTAGACTTTACTAAACTTGCTTTTGAGCTACAGTAACACGATGAACAACAAGTTGTTTTCCTTGGGAATAGTTTCATGTAATAAGCGCGTGGGGGGTTGGGGGTTTTGTAACACAATGACTATAGCTAATTGGCCATCAGAGCATGGTCTGGTTGAGGGGAGATTAAAAGTGTCACCTTTCTACAAACATGATGCACACTTTTCTCTGCCAACTTCCTCATTATCTCAGTCTCTGGTCTGGTCAGCACAAAGGGTGACAGATAAAAATATATCTTTAATTAGCTACAGTATACATTTGCAAGCATGGGCCTATGTTGCTGAATTAAAATAATCTTAAATACAGTCATTAAATAAAACCTAAATGACCAGGTAATGGTAGTTTATAACTAACTAGCTTTCAGAGGTTACAGTATTGTATGACGACTTAAAAACATTGTTCGTTACCCATTTTTGTCCCACAAAGTAAAACAGTACTTTGATATACTATGTAAAAAAAATTCACAAAGGATTCAGGGACACATTCTGATTAGGGAATACAGACGCAGAAGTCTATGATATTTATTTGCTTTCCTAAAGCTGTTATAAAACTAACAAGGAATTATTTTAATTAAGAAAGTATTCTACTGTGTATAATAATACAATTACATTGATTTAATATCATGTCCCCAAAAAACGTATCTCTAGGAAGCATTAGAACTGCAATCTCCTGTTTCTTTTTAAGTGGTCTAGCACCACTCAGCAACGAGTATAGACCATTTATTGGCAACTAAATGCACTGATTGGTGCCGCGGTATGAAAAGCAACACTTTATCGTGTGACATCTGTACCCTGACTGCTGTTAGGTACCGAGATGAAATCCTCAGATCCATTGTCAGACCTTCCGCTGGACCAGTGGACCCTGGGTGCCTCCTGGGGCAGGACAATTCACAGCCTCATGTGGCCAGAGTATGTAGGCAGTTCCTGGATGATGAAGGCATTGATGCCAGTGACTGGCCCTCAGGTTCCACAGACTTGAATCCTATTCAAAACCTTTGGGACATTATGTCCCAGTGCAACCAACGCCGCCAACTACCACCACTGTCTAGAAGCTCACAGATTCCCTGAAACAGGTCTGGGAGGAGATCCCGCAGGACACCATTCGCCGGGAGCATGCCCAGTTGGAAGTGCATACAGGCACATAGGGGCCATTCACACTAGAGTCACATGAGGAGTTGCCCTGTTGAAATTCACAAAAGTTGGAACATTTTGTGATTTAAATAGATTACTTTGATTTTCGGTGTGAGTTTGAATCCAGCTCTTAATCAATTGGTGATTTTGGTTTACAGTGACTGTTGTAATGTCATTTTGTTCTCAACGAATTACATTGTACGGTAAAGATTTTGATCTTTAATATGGTTGTTATGTTTCTTTTATTTATTTGACTTCACTTAAAGCATACGAAAATCACCACATGTATTATATCTGCCATAGACATTTCATCACTTTACCTAAAGCAACCAAAGATTACTTTATAGTGTCTTGTAAGTGTGCTATAACACATCATAAGAGATAATAATGCAGTAATGTGTCAGGTTTGACAATATAACCTAGGCAGAAACAATAATAATGGACAGAAGTAAATCAGAAATAATAACACTGACACAAAGGGTTATTATTAAGCTTTGTACAAAGGGAGTTAATTATTTAAAGCAGTGTATTTAAACTCCTTGGAAACAATTAGTTGCACAAAAGTATAGAGTAAAAACTACATAATGCAATAGATAGATTGTAGATCTATGTAGATAATATTGGTTTCATATTAGTGAATAAAAATGCATTTAATCCATTACAGTTACAAGTTACCTATCCAAAATTGTAATCAGTAATGTAACTTTTGGATTACCCACACTCAGTAATGTAAACTGATTACTTTTCATTACTTTTAAAAGATAGTTTAAAACCAGTTGAATGGCATAGCAGGACATTTGTTCACAAAGAAAAAAATGATATACTGGGTCTAACAAAAGCATTTGAAAATGAATTTTCAGTATTAAGTACTAATTTTGTAGCCTGACAAGCCAAACCCACATCAAGATGTTGGGTCTGGGAACTTATCATTGGGAGTGCTCAATCCGAGGGGCGAGATTAATGGTTGTCTTTGACATTCCCTCTGCACGCAATAGGATAGCGCTACATCCAACCAGAGCAATGAAGTATCCGGTCGGCAAAACACCGAACACATCTTCCTTTTGTAAGAATGACTTCAGTGGCGTTCTTCGTTTTTTTCTCAAATAAAAGATTAACTCCAAGTCTACCAGAGTTGCGGTCAAAGCCGATTCAAAAGACCGCTGATCGCCAGCAGCAGCAAAAACATTTCTTTGTTTACTCGTAATTATGTTAAGCCCGCCCACCGACTCTATACATGATGTGATTGGCCAGACCAGAATTTGATTTTTCCAGCTCGCAAGCCAGCGGAGAGTTGATAGACTGACCCTAGCTGCAAATTACATTTGCTGCCGCTAGGGTGCGTCTAGATTTGTAGGCTACTAAATATTGTACTATAGTTTGACAAATGCATTTGTTGATAATTTACCATCAAAGACAACAGTTTTGGAACCATGAAACTATTATGTAATTAATTTATCACGGCGAATAGATGACAGAGATATACAGTGCCCTGCGAAAGTATTCGGCCCCCTTGAACATTTCAACCTTTTGCCACATTTCAGGCTTCAAACATAAAGATATAAAACTGTAATTTTTGTGAAGAAGCAACAACAAGTGGGACACAATCATGAAGTGGAACAAGGCATTGCACTATTTGATGCTTTTCCGTAGCAGAGAGATGCTTTTTTTCCCCATATTGCTTGAAACCTGTGGCCTGCTTAATAACGTGGAACATCATTCTTAAGTAGTTTTCCTTAAATTTGGCTCACCTGGCAAAGTAATTATCACAGGTGTCTGAGATTGGTTTCAGTGATCCAAAGAGCCCAAAGACACAATACCATCCAAGAGTTTGATTGAAAAACAAAATATCTTATGTTTATGACACTTAACTTGAATCTGCATAATAATTTGGAATGCGGTGTAAAAAAGAATGTGGGCTGGTTTTGCACTGTGTACTGGTTTCATTTGGTCAAAATGAAAAGTTCTCATTAATGGCTAAAGTATAACTATCTACCTACCATCCATATCCATCACCTTCTTTCGCTCTGAAGTACACTTTTAGGCTACTATAAAGCATGAAATGGTTTTTGAAGAGTTTGAAAATACAATGCATGGGAGTTTTGCTAAACTTGTGTACTGACCACTTAATCAGAATGAATCCTCCCCTATTCAAATTTACGCATCCCACATGCCTTTTTCTTGCCTAAAAAGGTACAGGAACAGTGTTTTGCCTGAAATTAGAATAAAGGGAATGCTGTTCTGGACCTTTCCGCCTCGAGTCAAGCACTGATAATAAAGCTGTTATATGGAACATTACATTAGTGATACATTTTTCAATAAAGAATCAACTAATCCTAAATGTAAGTAATCCTACATTTTTTTCAACTGTACCTGTAATCCGATCAAAAATCTTCTGCCAGTAACGTAACTGATGTACGTCGAGACTATGATCAGTTCATTGATGTACGTAGAGCATTTGAAGAGTTCATTGATGTATGTAGAGTCTGTGATCAGTTTATTAGAGTGTGTGAACAGTTCATTGATGTACGTAGAGTCTGAACAGTTCACTGATGTTCGTAGAGTATGAACAGTTCACTGATGTATGTAGAGTCTGTGAACAGTTCATTAATGTACATATAGCCTGTGATTAGTTTATTGATGTACGTAGAGCCTGTGATCAGTTCATTGATATACCAGTGGGTACGGAAAGTATTCAGACCCCTTTAAATTTTTCACTCTTTGTTTCATTGCAGCCATTTGATAAAATAAAAAAGTTCATTTTTTTCTCATGAAAAAAACTGAAAATGTAGAAATTTGTGCAAATTTATTCAGAAAGAAAAACTGAAATATCACATGGTCATAAGTAATCCGACCCTTTGCTGTGACACTCATATTTAACTCACATGCTGTCCATTTCTTCTGATCCTCCTTGAGATGGTTCTACTCATTGGAGTCCTGCTGTGTTTAATTACACTGATTGGACTTGATTAGGAAAGGCACACACCTGTCCATATAAGACCTTACAGCTCACAGTGCATGTCAGAGCAAATGAGAATCATGAAGTCGAAGGAACTACCCGAGGAGCTCAGAGACAGAATTGTGGCAAGGCACAGATGTGGCCAAGGTTACAAAATAATTTCTGCAGCACCCAAGGTTCCTAAGAGCACAGTGGCCTCCATAATCCCTAAATGGAAGAAGTGTGGGACAACCAGAACTCTTCCTAGACCTGGCCGTCCAGCCAAACTGAGCAATCGTGGGAGAAGAGCCTTGGTGAGAGAGGTAAGGAAGAACCCAAGGATCACTGTGGCTGAGCTCCAGAGATGTAGTAGGGAGATGGCAGAAAGTTCCACAAAGTCAACTATCACTGCAGCCATGGTGGGAAATTAACACCCGCCACCCACCAAATGCGGGTAGATTTTCACATTGGCGGGTAACATTTCCCAATCGACCAGCCACTCTGGCGGGTGAATTGTACAACATATAATACATTTTTTTGTTTTTTTATTTGGCTACTTTAAACATTACTTGTTTCGGATTGGAGATAAACGCGTTGGACAAAAATGCGGAAGCTTACTCATTAACCATGAAAGACGCACTTCTGTCGAGGTGCATATTTGATTGGTTTTCGCGGAGCTAGTCTATGAGAACTCCAGCCTTGAGCTGCAGTACCATAAACATAGTGCGGTATAAAAGAAA
>JACXGM010035982.1:0-11528 GCA_016801145.1 Umbra pygmaea
GCAAAAACTACAATCAAATCTGAGATTTCTCAACGACAATCAGGCGAAAGAGAAAAATGTAGCCGTTTAGCTCCATAGACTCCCATTCATTTAGCACTCACATGGGATCACCCCCAGTGGAACTCTGGTGGAACTGCAATAAAATTCGGTACAATGGGGTTTAATAGGGAGTGGACAGGCTCTCCGTAGACGGGCTCTGATCCAGACTCAGTGGAGTGGCCATTCCTCTTCTGGCTGTGCCAGGTGTAAAGTTTGAGATTGCATGTCCAATTAGGACCAAGTTGTTTATCAGTACACATTTTATTTAGCCCAAATTCTATAGGCGGGGCTAAGCTCAGACAAATGGAAATAGGACAGCATCCCCCTATAAGGTTTCCGGAAGCTTCAGTGCACTCTGCTGCCACAGTTGGAGGGGTCAGAGGTTAAACAAGGTTCCCATGCTGCAGAACAGAAAGCCTCTCCTCCCCGACCTCCAACTCCCTAAACAAACAGTTCCATGAGTTGAGGTCCGCCCTGTTAATACTTCCAGTCTCGCTGTCTGAGGCGCTATCTTCCAGTCCTCACCCCATGTTTTCCTTTCTGAATGCGGGTCAAACTGGAGCAATGCTAGTCTCAGTCACAGACAATAGGTAAGACCGGGGGTTTTTCACTTGACCACCAGCCAATACCAATCGCCACTATCAGTGTCTGGAGCCCTTCATCTGGCTCTGCCATAGCCTTTATCTTGTTTATTCTGCTTTTATTCTGCTTTATCTTCCAGAGATGTTTGTCTGGTCTTGCTTACCACACTGCGCCCAGCTGCAGCCAGTTGACAGCTTCACATTTCTCAGAGTCTTTACCTCAGCTTTGTTTTGCCAACCGTCCAGCTGGTTGTCAAGTTTGAGGTCACCTTCAGGTCAGCGCCTCACCTATCAGCACTCTCAGCTGGCTAATTGTGTTTACTATGTCCCCTGGCTGATATGGTGGCATATTTGAGGAAGGATAATGGCATGTTGCTGCAATTAAATGCTCACATTCACCATAACTATGAGTCTTCCCAGATATTGACGTGTTATGAACAGCGTGCAGCTGTTTGGAGTGATTGTGAGGGTTTTGTGCGTGTTTGCGTTTCTCTGGGAGCCCTTCCTTCAAGCATGGGACAGGTGGTCTTACTGACAACACATTCATAAACATTCTGCTGTCAGAGCAGCCTGTTTTGATAGTGATGTGTTTTTTGGTGTCGAATAAAGCAGCGATTATTGTTATGGGGAGGCTAGAAGGAGGTGCTGACTTTGGAAGATGGAGCAGACTTCAACTGATAAGCTTCCTGAACTTCCAAGTCCTTGAATCACACCTGGACAGCCTGGGGACAGAGGCTGGTTAGTGACCTTAACTGTGGTTAGTGTGATTACGGAGACTCAATTCTCAAGAAGTCCAAATGTGGTTGTGCCCTTAAGCATGGCACTTTACCCTGAGTTGCTCCAAGGGATGTCCCTGGACTTACTGTAATTTCTCCTGGAGAAGAGAGTCTGCAAAATGACTCAAAGCAGCTAGCTAGGCACCGCTCTCAAAGTTTTTTTTAATCACTACAGCTGAAAGAGTTTCTAATTGTTCTTGCATCTGCCACAGAGAGAGAGAGAGAGAGAGAGAGAGAGAGAGAGAGAGAGAGAGAGAGAGGTGAGTGAGGTCAGGCACAGATGTTGGATTAGAAGGCCTGGCTCACAACCGTTGTTCCAAATCATCCGAAAGGTGTTCAGTGGGGTTGAAGTGAGGGCTCTGTGCAGGCCACTCGAGTTCCTCCACACCAAACTCTTTAAACCACCATGTCTTCATGGACCCCACTTTGTGCAAAGAGGCACAATAATCCTGAAACACGAAAGGGCCTTACACAAGCGGTTGCCACAATGTTGGAAGCACCCAATTGACTAAATTTCTTTGTATCCAGTAGCATTAAGATGACCCTTCACTGGGACTAAGGGGTCTAGCCCAAACCCTGAAACAGCCCCACACCACTATCCCTTCACCATTAGTAGGGGTGTCCTCATACCTTTGGGTATATAGTGTACTCTTTTAAGGCCATAGAATTGATAAAGATATTAAAATGTTGTTACCAGCAACAGTAAGACTCTCAAGAAGAGTCTATATTAGCAACAGAAACTGGTGGATTTTGGACAGGGAAAGCTGCCAACCCTGAGTTATGGTCCTTCTAAAATCTAACACTGACATCAAATAGAATATAGGGAGCATAGCTAAGCATACACCAAGCATGACAGATTGACCCCAGGCCCAGCCCACATACTTTTGCCTACATACTTTTTTTAAAGATAATTTGGGCTCAGATCAGGGGGTCAGTGGACACTGTGGCCCCTTTCATATCCCCCGACAGGGCAAGAAAAATCTCCACCCACTTTGCCAAGTGTAGCCGCAGGCCACAGAATGGATGTCAACAGACCACCAACTACCCTGATACAAGGCAGATTATAGCCCTCAGTGTTCTCTACTATGGCATGAGCCCCAGAGGATGCCAATCTGGACAAGCGATCTCGTCAGTGACTAAACTGAGTCACATTGAGTACGAGAGTTAGTCCTCAGAGCAGAACTTTGCAACTTTGCCACTGATTACCAATTGGATCTAAGCTACCATAGCACACTTCATTCTACCCACATGGAAAACCCATGTGTAAAATATGTATGATGTATGTGGGGGAACTCAAAATATATATATGACCAGAATATACACTTACTTGCCCATTCATTAGGTACACCTTGGTAGTACCAGGTTGGACCCACTTTTGCCTTCAAACATTCCTCAGATATTTTGGTCCATATTGACATTATTAAATCAGGCAGTTACATCACCGAAAGTGTGCCAAGAAAAACTCCCCCACATCATTACGCCACAACCAGCACCCTGAACTGTTGCTATAAGGCAGAATGGATCCATGCTTTCCTGTTGTTTATTCCAAATTCTGACACTACCATCTGCATGTCACAGCAGAAATCAAGACTCAACAGACCAGGCAAAGTTTTTCCAATCTTCTATTGTCCAATTGTGCTGGGCCTGTGCAAAATGTAGCCTTAGAATTCTGTTCTTAGCTGACAGGAGTGGCACCCGGTGTGGTCTTCTGCTGCTGTAGCTTATCTGCTTCAAGGTTCGACGTGTTGTGTGTTCAGAGATGCTCTTCTGCATTCCTTGTTTGTAACAAGTGTTTATTTAAGTTACTGTTGCCTTTCAATCAGCTTCAACCTGTCTGGCCATTCACCTCTGACCTCTGCCATCAACAAGTCATTTTTACCCAGAGGACCATTCTCTGTAAACCCAAGAGATGGTTGTGGGTGACAATCCCAGTAGATCAGCACTTTCTGAAATACTCAAACCAGCCTGTCTGGCACCAAAAACCATGCCACGTTCAAATTCAGTTAAATCACATTTCTTTCCAATTCTGATGCTTGATTTGAAATTCAGCAGATCGTCTTGACCATGACTAGCTGCCACGTGATTGGCTGATTAGATATTTGCGTTAACAAGTAGTACAGAATATACAGACATATATGAGTAATATATTTTGTATATCAAAATATGTGTCCTTATGTATAAAAAAATATAAGAACTTTACATTTATGTTTTTAAATATATGCCAATATATTGTAATTCTCGTGTGGGATGCAATATAAAACATGTATATGCGCGGAGTCAGAAGGACAATGAATGTTTTTTGGTGAATAAACCAGTCTCTCTAACTACACAAAAAAATTTCTTTCAAAGAATGCATCTCCTGTCTTTTACAGGAACACACTCACTGGCTAAGTTTACACTAATTTCACCCATAGATTTCTATTACCCCTGGAACAACATTGAAACAGTGCTTTGAGACTTTCTGACCTTGTCTCACACACACAGTCACACACACACACAAAGTGCTTACTTGGTTGACTGGTTTCTAAACGAAGAGATAATTTACTCTTAGTTAAACACAGCTAAGACCACTGCAGTGGGAATCGTTAGCTTATAATAGTAGCTGTTGTTGACAGCATAACGAAGCTAGCTCCGCTCTGAGGAACTTTGAGAGGTACTTGGAGGTGAACTTTGAGTTTTGCGATAAGTGGAGCAGCAGAATGTTCGGTTCAGTAATGTGACATTAGAGGAATAACGTCATGACAAGAGTGGGGGAAGGAACATCACAGAACAGCTGAAGATTCTTAGGAAGGGCAGCCGCAATGCTTCTGAATATTTTCTGTGATGTTAGCAAGCTAAACTGCCAGTGTCTATATATAGAGGCCATTTTGAATACAGCAGTACAATTTGACGTATTCTCCCTTTTTAAATCAGTCCATAATGTCCTTTGAAGGAGGATACAACACTAAATTGAACTTGAACTTAAAAGGAAAGAAGTTGACTACTTGTCATGTTGTGACTAGACTACTTGATCGTCCTTTAATCTATAAAGAGATTTAAACCCTAACCTCTGTCTTCTCAGTTTATTCATCTACAGCACATAGCAAGGTTTCTATTATGGATAATTAGCATCATAACTTTGGGAAGTTTTTCTAGAATGGCCGCACAGAAAGAAAGTGTGTAATCACAGAGTCCCGTCCTCAGCACGGTCTTCTCTTCCATTCCGAGCTGAGTCATCCTGCTCCCCAATTCTGGCTGGAATTAGGGGCAGGGATTTCCCCGGAAGGCCGATCCGATCCGTGGAGCTCTGTTTATTGTTCAGTTTTGAGGCTCCAGGATAGGAACGTCGAGTTGGTAACGTGGGGAAGAGGGAGAGTAACACAATCTGTGCCTGTCCTACTCTACAGACTATTAGCCGTGGCACCAAAGAGCATTCCTTTCGGGAATTTATTAGCAATTTGTTACTTCCACATCCATCGGAGTAGACGGTTCTCTGGTGATTCGGCGGGTTCTGAGACTGAACGTCATGGCCTCATATGCTGCAGAGATACACAGCAACACTGGGATGGAGCTGGTCTGTGAGTATGGCTATCTGTTGGGTTGTTCTGAGGGGGGAGTGTTGATCTGGGGTGACTGAGACAACTGGTTTGAATTAAGGCCAATCAAGTCTGCATAATGTATAACTCAACTTTAGACGTGGAGGAAATGGATATACAGTCAAGGACATCCCAAGATGTATTTTAAAGTTCCTGGTCATTTAAAAAAATCATTGTTTAGGTACGTAAGGCGGCACAGGGTCTGAAAGATATGATTTAAGTTTCTCTTTTCTGATTTCTTTGTTTTTGGCTTTTTTAAGGGACAGTTTGATTATGCATCTGTAAGAAATTCATGATTTATTTAAATGTTTTAAGCGCATACAGAGAATGTGTGATGCTAGGTTTTGGTGAAATGCTTCATTGCATAATTCTCTGTTCTGTCTCCTTCTAAAGGCATACTTTAGGATTTGCATACTTTAAGATTTGGGCAATTATTCCCTTAATATACTAAATTCTAGATTATCCTGAAGATTGCCACTATTTGCTTGTGAAACTACATCTAACCTCCTTTGTGATTGATGCTGAGGCAAATAATTGTGTCTCAGGTAAGTGGATTAAGGCATGTCCAAAATCTTAAACTATCCCTTTAACAAAGTCCTCTGGCTCTGTTAAGTATCACAGCTGGGAAAGCTTCAGTGGATTAACACTAAAACTTAGTGTAAAAAACACACTAGACAAACACATCTAAAGCAAATGCCTATGACCACAAATTCCTACAGTTTATCTATTTTGCGGTCGCTGTTCAAACAACAGGTTCTTCGAAAGAGAGAGAGGGTGTGTGTGCCCTTCAAGTGTGAAACAAAAAGCAAATAAGGCCACGGTTATTATAACCTTGAGCAAGATACTGTACAAGCCGAGATGTGAGATATGCAAGGAGCGTGGTTGGAGGGATTGAGCAGGGTTATGGGAGTGCAGCACACTCCTGGCAGGAATTGTACATATATACAGTCTATGTGGTATTAAGAAATGGACTGAATAAACTTCATTGCCTTCAATGAATAGAAAGATGAACTAGTAGAGCTAGGGGTTTTCCTGACTAAGTCCAGAGCCTACCCTGGGCAGGTCTGAGTCAGGAAGAACCCTCTCAAATTTTGCTCCACCCATAGAAATATAATGGATAGAAAGGCCATTGAACTGCTTGGCATGGTCAGTCGATTAGTACACAACAAAATGGCGATTGTTGTTAGTCACGGTGACAACACACAAATTGGTTAAATGCAGAAGTAGGCCGCTAGATGTTTGCGATGGAATAGTACACGACAAAATGGCTGCCGCTCTGACCATTCTACTACATTAATTTGAATTGGAATGGCAGTTCTAATCATTCCATTTCTATATTCTGAACATTATTCTAATTTTCTCATAAAGGTCACCTTTCCATCTTTATGCCCACAAACCTGTTTTATATCACATAATTATTACTGCTCACCGGTTCTCTGTTTTCTAATTACTGTCCCCATATAGCCTCTGTTTAAACCTTGGTGTGTGTGCTTCATTGATTGTATTATCCTGATAGATTTCAGCAATATTGTTGAGTCCAATTTAGAGGAGACGCTGTTGTAGTGTGTGAACTTGCGGGTCTCTCGAATTTCACGCAACCTCCGTAGGTAGGGCACAAGAGGAAATGTGTATTGCTGGGAAATTCTTCACATTTAGGTCAATGGGCTGGCCTGGTTTCTAAGCAAAGTGCTCACACACCCAGCTCAATATGGCTTGAATGACACATCCACAAACGCGCAATTGATGTCTTCAGACATGACAAAAATACAAACAGTATGGAAATTAATATCTCTCAGATTCAATAATGTTGTTGAAATCTGTCTGCATTTAAACGCTACCTGTGAATCCGCAGTCTCTGGGTTTGCACTCTTATTGGCCTTTACTTATTTTAATGGAAATATGTCTACTCATTCAAAGTTTATTTGTAGTTTATTTGTAATCTACAAAACACATCTGAATAAGAAGGAATTGGACTATACTGTCTGTTATATCTTAAGTTACCTACTCATTCAGACCAACAATGTGCTTTACTTCAAAAAATCAATGTAGGCTAATTCAAGAAGATCTATGAAAAGCAAAAGTGCGGGAAAGCATGTTTACTGATGTTTAGTTTTTTTAGAATAATGTCAAGTATGATTTGAGTCCATGTTCATGATTCAAATACATTAAATTACTATTATACTTCTGGACATTTAAAATAAATAATCTTGTATTGTGTGTAAAGAGATACTGTTGAATGTCATTGGATTGAACCAAAGAGGTTATCAATCAGTAGGGTTGACAGATCCTGTTTTCAGTCCACATCAAAGGCCCTTTGTCTTACTAGAATTGTACTTGCTAGGGGGAAGGGGATGACCCCCCATTTGGCCGTGCCATTCGGTGTCTCTGACTGTACCGTATAAACGACAGTGGAGACCTGTAAATCTGACATGAACCATTTTGGTAAACGGGGTGGGGTACCTCATAAACTGGCCTGAGTGTACGCACAGTAAATTTAATAGTGTGTCCATAGAAATAGAAAGGCCATTGAACTGCTTGGCGTGGTCATTTAATTAGTACACAACAAAATGGCAATTGTTGTTAGTTGTCACGGTGACAACACGCAAAACGGTTTAATGCAGAAGTAGGCCTCTAGATCTTTGCAATGGAATGGTACACATAAAAATGGCTGCCGCTCTGACCATTCTGCTACATTCCTTTACATTCCATGGCCTTTCAATCCATTCCATTTCTATGAGTGTGTCCTATGAATGCCATGCGATTTTGAGTTAATCTCAGTAGTGGAACAAGGCTGCATCTCATAAACGTTTACCTGAAGTGATTTTATCCTACTGGGTGTTTATTATGAGGCATGTAGAGGAAGATAAGTAGGACTAGAGAGAGGCGCCCAGGCCTCATCTGCTTTTATGCATTCTCACATGCTGTCTCCATTTTGCACCGCAGAGAGCAGAACAGCATGAGCTACAAGCACAACAGGAAGTCCCAGCGAGATGCTTGACTTCCCTCCCTCCTGGTCTCAGATAGGCTTGGCCAGATGTTTTCTCCCTGCTGCCTCAGTCCTGATCTGCCTTCGTCTTCCCTCTCTCGGGAAGGGAGCCTGTGAGTCGCTGAGTCATTGACGTGACTTGACTAATCAGTCCCATATGGTCGAATTACTGTGTGGGCCTCCTCCAATCAGACCTGACCTTAAGTCCAATCAGATTGCTTCCCTTTGGGGATGAGCCCGCATGGTCCTCCAGTTGCCTGTTCATACCACACTGTTTGATGAGAGTATAAAGACCCGAAATGGCCTCCAGTACTGGGCCGAAACAACAACACTAAATAGAATGATAAACAAAGCTCAGGCCAGTGGCTCAGTGGTCAACAAGGAAATGGGTAATTTAATTAGGCTTCAGCACGGTTATTTGAATGTTTGTTTTCAACTGCGAAACAAGGAAGTGGTGTTATCGGTGCATGTCATCAAGATAAGGAAGGAAGTCTAAATGTGATCTCTCATCTACCGTGTCTCTCTATACAAAATAGCTCTTGTGAGGTCTGTTGATTGAATGGTCAGGGGATGGTCACAGATGAGTTATTTTGATTGTGAGTGAACAGTAGTGAAAAACACCAGGCCTCCAGTTATTTTAAGAGCAATTGAATGGGTTGAATTAGAGAGATGCTGACGAAGGCTGCTTACAATCGCTTGTTGACCTCTGTACCTAAACAAATACAACATTAGAAAGTATTGTAAAGATGTTCTCATTCTTCCAATGCAAAGTATTCGGCCCCCTTGAACATTTCAACCTTTTGCCACATTTCAGGCTTCAAACATAAAGATATAATACTGTAATTTTTTGTGAAGAAGCAACAACAAGTGGGACACAGTCATGAAGTGGAACGAAACTTATTTAACAAATAAAAAACTGACAAATTGGGTGAGCAAAATTATTCAGCCCCTTTACTTTCAGTGCAGCAAACTCACTCCAGAAGTTCAGTAAGGATCTCTGAATGATCCAATGTTGACCTAAATGTCTAATGATGATAAATAGAATCCACCTGTGTGAAATCAAGTTTCCGTATAAATGCACCTGCTCTGTGATAGTCTCAGAGGTCCGTTGAAAGCACAGAGAGCATCATGAAGAACAAGGAACACACCAAGCACGTCCGAGATACTGTTGTAGAGAGGTTTAAAGCTGGATTTGGATACTGAAAGATTTCCCAAGCTTTAAACATCCCAAGGAGCACTGTGCAAGCAATAATATTGATAAAAAATAAGGAGTATCAGACAACTGCAAATCTACCAAGACCCGGCCGTCCCTCTAAACTTTCAGCTCATACAAGGAGAAGACTGATCAGAGAGGCAGCCAAGAGGCCCATGATCACTCTGGATGAACTGCAGAGATCTACAGCTGAGGTGGGCGAGTCTGTCCATAGGATAACAATCAGTCGTATACTGCACAAATCTGGCCTTTATGGTAGAGTGGCAAGAAGAAAGCCATTTCTGAAAGATATCCATAAAAAGTGTCATTTAAAGTTTGCCACAAGCCACCTGGGAGTCACACCAAACATGTGGAAGAAGGTGCTCTGGTCAGATGAAACCAAAATGTCTACAATGGAATGGTTCACAAATAAACATAACCAGGTGTTAGAATAGCCAAGTCAAAGTCCAGACGGCTGTTCACAAACGCTCTGAATCCAACCTTACTGAGCTCGAGCTGTTTTGCAAGGAGGAATGGGCAAAAATGTCAGTCTCTCGATGTGCAAAACACATACCCCAAGTGACTTACAGCTGTAATCGCAGCAAAAGGGGGCGCTAAAAAGTATTAACTTATATGTGAATATAAGTTTGCTCCTCGTTTTTTTTTTGTTAAAAAGGTTTGAAATATCCAATCAATTTCATTCCACTTTATGATTGTGTCCCACTTGTTGTTGCTTCTTCACAAAAAAACACAGTTTTATATCTTTATGTTTGAAGCCTGAAATGTGGCAAAAGGTTGAAATGTTCAAGGGGGCCGAATACTTTCGCAAGGCACTGTACATATTATACGTTATCTGACTATATCACATCTGATCTCAGGATTGACACAAGAGTTGCCCAGAAACTACTATTTCTCCCAACAATAAAACGCAGCGTAACACGCCATAATACATACTGCATACACTGAGTAGAACAAACCTGTGCATTAAGCCATAAACCACATGGATCGGCTCATTGCTAATATTTATCATCCGGGCCCTACTAATGCACATTGTACATGTCACTTTGGAGACCAAGACCAGGAGCAGCGGATGATCTGGAGTAGTTTAGTAGAAGATGGACTCAAATCAATCTCTGAGAGAAAGCATGCTTAGTGCCAGATGCACAAACCGCACACACGCCCACATGCACGTGCTGTAAACTGAAACTGTAGCCGAGTATAAAGATACATCTCCAACCTTAACAGGAAGGATGTGTTTGTGCTGAATATGAGAGAAAAAAAGGTAATGCGGCCATCATCACCCTCCCAAGACTGGAAAAATGTATTGAACAGGCGTCTCTCTTCATCTTTTAATACACTTCCGATCAAACAAATATCTTAATTCCAGAAGCAAGCTAGTGTTAGCATTGAAAGTATTGTCTTTCATAAGTTGCGAATGCAGACCAATGATAAACACAGCTCCATAAATACTGCAAGGCCCACAAAACAAGTGAATGTATCTATGAAAAGACATTCCTGCGTTGGACACAGATACTATAATGCAGAATGCTTGAAGTCTACAACGTCTACTGAGCTTCTTCCCAGGGAATGTTTATGGTGCTGTTTCTAATGACACTGTTATACATTTGTTTACTTGGACGTATTCCCCTTGGTAATGGAGCTGTAGGAGATAGTCTCCATCCATCACATTAATGTTTATCGTAGCTCCAGATGAGAACCAGAGAGAGCTAGCAGGAGACCTAACAAGTTAACAAGTCTTCCTGTTGTTCTGTAAGATAGAAAAGTCAGTAAATTTACACATGTAATTTTGAAGGGATATCATTGTTAATGTGTGAAGTCTTGAATGAGACAAACAATGTATATACAGACAGGATTGGACTAGAACAGGGGTGTCCAAACCCTTCCATGGAGGCCCTAGTGTATGCAGGTTTTCGCTTTTACCTTGTACAAGCCTGATGCAGTAGCTCACTAATTAGTTATATATAGGATCTCCCCTCACCTGGCAGTCTAGATCCTAATTATGCTCTAATTGAAAGGAAAGACCAAAAACCAGCATACACTAGGCCCTCCATGGAAGGGTTTGGACACCCCTGTAGTGACTAGAACAAACCAAGAAGAGGACCAGGAACATGAATCTGTTGTGCTGGACTGAATTAAGGAGGTTGATGTTCTAACTATTAAAGAACAGACACATTCAACAGTTTGGCCACTGCAGTTTCAAACAGAAAGCAATGATTTTCTCAGATGGGATCACAAGCATCCATTAACCATTATCTGAGACCCTATCTTTCAGTCACTCAGCGTTTGGTGAAATGTAGTATGCTAATTTTGCAGGCTTATGTGAATGTGAAAAAAGAAGGCTATGATGACAATAGGTTC
>JACXGM010035983.1:0-11524 GCA_016801145.1 Umbra pygmaea
TGGCATGAAGGTGACTAGACCAACTGCGATATCCCCCGTGCTCCTTAGCCCAAACCCACTCCCGTGCCCAACTGAATGGTTCTGCCAGACTCTATGCAGTAATGTAATTGTGCTATGGCCTTCCTGCCGAGAATAAACACATCAGATACCTCTAATAAACTGAGACAACTAGTACTCAGGTGACCCTGACCTCTGGAAACCCTGGGTACCCCTTACAAATGCAATGACTGAACAAATCTACAGTAGTTATTGTTATGAGTAATGTTCACAACATGTCCTGCTACACAATCTTGTGAAAAAGTAAATCAATTTATCCGAATTCAACCGTTTCAACAACCACAAGAATGTTTGACGTATTGAAATTGTCACCCTTTTTGTATTGGCAGTGTTTACCGTCACCAAGGTGTACATTCCACTGTATAGTAAGATGAAAGAGGTTGTTAAGCAAGGATTGACATGAAAGTCAAGGTTGAGGCATTATCCCCTCATGGTATTGAGATCCAAATCTGACATTTTTATAATTAAATAAATAAATAATAAACAGATATTAGTAACCATGTTGTCCCTTACTTTTGCAGTTCATGATAAAATGCATTTACATCTTCTTGAGTAATACAGAGTTGTTTAGAACCAAACTATACTGTTGTTTTTAATTATATTTAAATTGTATTTTGTTATTTGACATTTATGTATTAAGAGAATGTAAAGGTGATCGGCCATTCTCTGTGGCAGCTCCTTTTTCTTTTTTGGGTGTCTTTCAGAGTACATTTGAAATATATTTGTTTTCTTTAGCATTTGATATAAAAATGTTTTGTATATATTTTGTATATTGTACATTCTGAAGTGCACACCTGATAGGAACAGTTTTTGTAGTATGTAAGAGATGAAAATTTAGCATAATGGTAAAACGTTGTAATGCTATCAGGAGTCAGGAGGCAGGTGCTCAAGGAAGGATTTATTTCTTTCCAAAACACAGCAGTAGAACATACAAGAAAACAATGAAACAGCCTACAGATAAACAATAACCGACAGAGTGACATACTCTTGGCGGTATTTAAATATCCTCCTAATGATACATAGTCAGCAGCTGCGTAATTGTGCACCTGGGTACATAATCAACCAAGCATAGAGCATAGAGTAGAGCTAGAGGTCCACTGCCACTACTAGCTGGTAACCAAAACAATGTATAACATAACAGTGTAGGCTGCTTTTAGTATTCCGAGGATGACAAATGCTGGACACGACAGGGGAAGGAGGTGGATGTGACAGTACCCCCCTCTGAGAAGCAGCTCCATCCACTGATGGAGGGAGAGAGCGCTGACGCCCCCGAGGCCGGGGACCAGGATGATCCGGGTGCAGGCGGTGGAAGTTCAGGATGTCCTGAGTTCTTCTGGGCCATAACCCTCCTAGTCCACAAGGTAGTATAAACGGATGTGACACCGTTGGGAATCCGGGAAGTTACGCGCCGTGTAGGCCGTGTCGGCGTTGATGATGAGAGGAGGAGGAGGGGCTGAGTCTGGCAGGTCTGTGTCCAGGGGACCCCAAACCGCCGGCTTGAGGAGAGACACATGAAATGACAGTGAGAGTCTACAATAGGAAGGCAATTGGTGAGTATACATCACAATGTTAATTCTATTCAGAATAGGGAAGGGACCAAGACTAAAAGAGTGCTTTAAGGAATTTTGGGCATACTCTGCCCATGGCAAAACGTCTACCCACTTTTCAGGTTGTTCCTTGTAATATGTACATGGAAAGCCTCCTACCTCCTGGTTAACCCTCTCCACCTGTCCGTTTGACTGAGGGTGATAACCGGATGTCAAACTCACAGTCACCCCCAGCCGGTCCATGAAGGCCCTTTACACATGTGAGGTGAATTGAGACTCGCGGTTGGATACAATGTCCTCCGGGATGCCATAGGTTCTGAAGACCTTTGTCAAAGACGAAGGATATCGTCTATGTAGACCATGACACTTCAGCCTAACAGGTCCCTTAACACGTCATTGACAAAGGCTTGAAAAACTGCAGGGGCATTTGTTAATCCATATGGCATGACTAAATATTAATTGTGCCCTGAGGTGCTACTAAAGACAGTTTTCCACTCATCCCCCTCCCTAATGTGTAATAATCTGTAGGTGCTATGGAGGTTGAGTTTAGTGAAGAACTTGGCACCATGCATGGCTTCCCCTGCTGAATGTATAATTGGTAACGGGTACCTGTACTTTACTTTAATTTTGTTGATGAGAGGTAATCTATACAGAGCCAGAGGACTCCGTCCTTTTTCTTCACAAAGAAGAAGCTTGATGACACTGGAGAAGTCGAGAGTCTGATGTGTCCTTGAGCAAGGGATTCCCGGATATAGATCTCCATGGCGTCCATCTCTGCGCATGACAATAAGTAGACATGGCTCGGTGGTAAGGCTGTCCCAGGCAGTAGCTCAATAGCACAGTCCTGTATGAAGGTAGTTTAGAGGCCCGTGGTTTTAGAAGGCCTCACAAATGGTCATGGTATTCGAAGGGTACAATAGAGGATACATTGGTGTGTGAGGTAGGGCTTTCAATGGAGGTCATGTGGACTGACACAGAGACACATCTCTTATTGCACAAAGATGACCGTCTCTTTGACCTTTCTCTCTCTCCATGATATTACTGGGTCATGCGTAACTAGCCATGTGCTGGGGAAGTGATTATCAGAAAAATGAGCTCCCCTGGATGTTAGGACACTGAGCCTAACAGTTCCCCTCCTATCCACAGTATAGCCACAAACCTAGCCGGAGATGTCTATTCCTTTCCGCGGGGTTGAGCCAGGTGTTGTCCAGCTCCATGGGTTCCACTCCTGAAGAACAAACAGAGGATGAGGCCATGGCTCCAGTAGGTGTTCTCCTGGTGCTTAACCGCTGATCCAGTTTGGTAGCCATGGCAATCAGCTGGTCCAACGTCATCTCCTCAGCCCGACACGCCAGCTCGATCCTCACTTCCTCAGTCGAGAACATCCTGATCAGGTGATTTAACATGGTCTTATTCCACCCACAGGCTGTAGCCAGGGTCTGGAATTCCAACGCATATTCTGCAGTTGTTCTGTCCCCCTGATTGAGCTGAAGAAGCCGATTTCTCCCTACTGATGGATGGTCAAACATGGCCCGAAAGAGGTCAGTGAACCCGTCGTTATCCTTTGTCTCCACCACCTCCCACTCCCAGAAAGCATTAGCCCATTCCAGGGCCTTCCCGGTAAGCACAGAGATGATAGTGTCTGTCTGACCTATCTGACATGCTGGGTCCTGCTTGATGTGCAAAATATAATTGACATTGCAGGAGGAAACCCCGGGAGCGGTCTTGTATGGAACACAAAAGACATGTAGTTTTAATGCAGGTTTGAATGGCATGTCAGGACGTTTAAAAAATAATTAGCAATGATCAGATATTGACTATAGGGTAAATGCAAGGTGATACAGGCTATGTAATTTTTAGGTTATATAAATCTAAAATCTTAAAAAACCATTCCAATGTTGTTCAAATAGGCATATTATTATGAGAATGTGAATTATACTGTGCCGGACAGCAGGCGAGATGCTGTTGCATTTCAATTGTCTGTAGACTGGCTATACTAGCTATAGAGAAAATTGTTGTATGGTCTTCTTGACCTGAGATTAATACATACTAATTCAAATGTGCAAAATTGTTTTAGCACATTTGATGTTTGCATATGTGTAAGCTGTGCAGTCCTTAATACACTGCTTGAAAAAATAAAGGGAACACTATGATAACACATCCTAGATCTGAATTAATGAAATAATCGTATGAAATAATTTGTCTTTACATAGTTGAATGGGCTGACAACAAAATCACACAAAAATGATCAATAAAAATCAAATTTATCAACCCATAGAGGTCTGGATATGGAGTCTCACTCAAAATCAAAGTGGAAATCCACACTACAGGCTGATCCAACTTTGATGTAATGTCCTTAAAAACAAGTCAAAATCAGGCTCAGTAGTGTGTGCACCCTAAAATGCCTGAGCATGCTCCTGATGAGGTGACGGATAGTCTCCTGAGGGATGTCCTCCCAGACCTTGATTAAAGCATCTGTCAACTCCTGGACAGTCTGTGGTGCAACGTGGCGTTGGTGGATGGAGCGAGACATGATGTCCCAGATGTGGTCAATCGGATTCAGGACTGGGAACCGGGCGGCCCCCCAAAGAATTGCCACCCCACACCATTACTGACCCACCGCCAAATGTTGCAGGCAGCAGAATGTTCTCCACGTGGTCTCCAGACTCTGTCATGTCTGTCACATGTGCTAATTGTGAACCTGCTCTCATCTGTGAAGAGCACAGGGCACCAGTGCTGAATATGCCAATCATGGTGTTCTCTGGCAAATACCAAACATCCTGCATGGTGTTGGGCTGTAAGCACAATCCCCACCTGTGGATGTCAGGGCCTCATACCACCCTCATGGAGTCTGTTTCTGACCATTTGAGTGGACACATGCACATTTGTGGCCTCCTTGCACAAAGGCGGAGGTAGCGGTCCTGCTACTGGGTCGTTGCCCTCCTATGGCCTCCTCCATGTCTCCTGATGTACTGGCCTGTCTCCTGGTAGCGCTTCCCTGCTCTGGACACTATGCTGACAGACACAGCAAACCTTCTTGCCACAGCTCGCATTGATGTGCTATCCTGGATGAGCTGCACTACCTGAGCCACTTGTGTGGGTTGTAGACTTCGTCTCATGCTACCTCTAGAGTGAAAGCACCAGCAGCATTCAAAAGTGACCAAAACATCAGCCAGGAAGCAAAGGGAACTGAGAAGTGGTCTGTGGTCACCACCTGCAGAACCACTTTTTTATTGGGGGTGTCTTGCCTATAATTTCCACCTGTTGTCTGTTCCATTTGCACAACAGCATGTGAAATTGATTGTCAATCAATGTTGCTTCCTGAGTGGAAAGTGTGATTTCACAGAAGTGTGAAATTTCTCATTGTGTTGTTTAAGTGTTCCCTTTATTTTTTTGAGCAGTGTACATGAGGCCCCTGATCCTTCTTTTAGTTGCTTCAAAATTCATCAATGATTTCTACAGTCCAGGTTTAAATCTTGGGTAATTGATTTAAGCCACTGCGTAAGGGCAGTTTCTCTGCTAGAAAAATGGGACAGCACCTGGTTGATGTTGTGAAGAATGCTGGCTTTTGCCTCCAGCCTGAATGTAGTCATTGCTGTGCTCAATGTACCTGCCCCTTCTTTTGCAACTACATGGTCTGACGGTCAGACACAGGCTCTGTCTAAGGTAGGCTCTGCTAACTGTAGCTGGGACAGTGTTGTTTTGGAGGATGATCCCAGGGCTCAAACAGATGGCTGGGTCTAGCTGTCGTCATCAACAATAAACTAAACTGGAGAAAAAAGGATTTAATAATAATTGCACTGGTGGTTGTTAAGTAAACTTAATCTTCAAGACTGTGGGAGACGTGCAATGGTAACCATGTACATCTTTACTATCTGTATGAATTCTTCATCAATGGAAATGTTACTGTAAATACATCTGACGTTTAAGTACTTGGGAGTCCATATTGGAGACAGACAATTAGTAGCTAGTTACTTCCACGGCAGCCAGAACATTGTAAAAAAAAGCCAGCTATAAATGGACAACTCATAAGGCCCTATCTTCCACCCGGCGCAACACATCGCAAAGCCTGAACGCAAGTGCTAGTTTAAGACCGATGCAGGTGTCAATTTACCGTCATTTAAATAGCAAATGCACCTGCGCCCATATTTGCGTCCATGGGCGGGCTGGTCTAACAGAGAGGTGTGTTCAGGATAATTCTGGGTGTATTGCTATCTTGTGGCATCGGAAAGTGATTGTGCCATTGACCAACAAAAACCTGGTCTAAAGTTTGTCAACAAAAACCTGGTCTAAAAATGTCATTGTGTTTTTATCAGCAAATTAGTAAAATGCATCTCGGCATATGCATAGCGCATGCACACTATGATTACACACACACAGGGAAGTGCGGCAGCACACAAACATGCAAAAGATTACAAATAAAAATATTTTGGTGCAAATCCAATCCGCCATCATAATAGCAATGCGCGAAAGGTACAAACATGCCTGGCTGTTAAAGGAAATAGGAGATGAATCTCTGATTGGTTTATTGCATGTTACGCCCATAACACACCTATGAATTAATGAAGCTCAGCGCATGGACCCTTTTATCTGCTGTCAAATTAACAAAAGTGGATTTGGACACGCCCAAAGCGCACTTGGGCAATGCACTTATACGCCATGCGCTTAGATCGTTAAAATAGGGCCCTTAGAATTTGCCGTTACGGGGGCATCCATCTTGGTTGCGGATGTGACAATTTTAGAGGAAAGGTGGTATCTGACTGTGACGTTAACTGAGAGTTGGCAATGCTGCTTACACTCTATGTTATGTTACACATTTTCACTGGCACATTCAATGTCAGTTACACTCTAGCCACGCCCTAAAACACCCCCTGCTTTATCACTGATTTTAAAATAAACAAGACCATAATTTAAAAATTGAACATCATTCTGTATTGCAGAATACTTAAAACTATTGATTGAGAACATAAACTCATTACGAAAATGTTTACTAAGTTAATAAATTAAGTGAGAAGTCTTATAGACAGAAAACGACCTCTTTTGCAACCACACGTGTCGCTCCCAGCTGGAATCTCTCTCTACGCAATAATTGGGATTTATAAAAAGCTAACTTGATGGGAAAATGTGCGGTCCTTCACGGAAACTCTGACCCATGCGTACGCACAAAAACGTGTGAAATGAGAAATGGCGACACCGCCGGCAGATGTGTGAAACACGTGAAGCTGTCTGAAAGAGCAGACCGTTGTGTAGCTAAACGAAATAGAAATACTGCCTCTCATTAATAATATGAACATTTCACAAAGCCATTCTTACAATCAACAGCCTGTGGTGGAATACAAATGAAATAAAACAAGATTGTAGCCAAGTTCAATGCAAACTAAGACATATTTGCAAAACGAACACTCAAACATGTTCTGTAATTATATCGACATGTTATGTAATTCATCCCTTAAAAATAATACGGTAAACAAAATAATGTTTAAAACATATCCTTGTCGATGCGTCCGTCTGGTGGAGCAGAGATACATTAGATTAGATAGATGTCTTCATTGTCCACTGGGGAAAGTTGTGTTCATAAATGTCATCAGCTATGGAATCATGGTGTTTATGTGTATGCCGTTAGTCTGTTTCATTTCCATCCATCAATTGTTCCATTGTGACGGATGTCTTAACCATTTTGAAAGCTGGAATTAATTCCATTTGCGCCTTATCCCATTTACAATTACATGAACACCGACATCTGTATCTGATCAGATACAATCACCTGCATGGTCATAAAAAGCCATGATGCCAACCCAATGCGTAATGATGCACAATGGCTGATCTTGTGCTGTTAGAAGATGTGGCAAATGGAAGGATTCGGAGGGAACGCATTTTCAGACAGCAAGAAGACTTGCTGGCAAACGAGGACAAGTGGCTTGTGAGCCAGTTCCGATTTCCTTGGGGCGTCCTATTGGACCTCTGTGCTCTATTGGGCCCAGCGTTACAGAGGAGCACTCGGAGAAACCACGCCGTGCCTTCCAGAGGGAATTGGCTGGCAGGTCTGGGATTTCACAGCCAACCCTTAGCCGGGTTATGCCAGACGTGTTAATAGGTGTAATTGATGGGCATGATTACATAAAGTTTACTTACACTGCGGGTGAACAGGCAAACAAAAAGCGCAATTTGCAGCTATGTCCGTTTTCACATAAGTAATCGATGCTATTGACTGCACTCATGTTGCCATAATAAGGGCACCAAATGAGAATTAAAATGCCTTCATTAATCGAAAGCATTTTCATTCGATCAATGTCCAAATAATTTGTGATGCAGACATTTATTTTTATTTATTTATTTAACCTTTATTTAACCAGGTAAGTTGACGACCTGGGAGCAATTAGGGTAAAGTGTCTTGCCCAAGGACACAACGACATTTGGCTCAGTCGGGAATCGAACTGGCAACCTTCTGACTACAAGTCTGACTCCCAACCCACTGAGCCATCTGCGCCCCAGACATGTTGCTGTAATGTAACCAATTTCCCCCCACCCGTGGCAGACACACTTTTGCTATGAAGCGCCAGACGCTTTGACATCGACTGATATCTGACCACTTTTTATTTGGGCCACGGTCCAACTTTCTTACAGCATCTGCAACCTTTTGCCACTCCAACACCTTTTCGACATTGGTAATAGCACACTTTGCCCTTCAAACAACATTTTCCTCCTCTTTTCCACCTCGCCAACAATATTTTCTACTTCACATTGAGTGAAGTTACTTTTCTTGGTTTTCCTCTCTCTGTTTGCCATGATTTCTCAATCAATTAATATTAATTTTGGGGCATTTCACTGACTATTTATGGGCAATTATAGGCATGACATGCAGCCGCAAAAGCTGCGCCACATTTAGAGTTGATTGTGATTTATGAAGGGAAAATGGCGTAGGACGTGCGTGCGCACGGTTTTATAAATCTGAATATTTCTTTGCGTACGCATGTCCTATATTTCGTCCGTACGCCACTTCTGACGCAAATCCACCGCAAAGTTTTATAAATGAGGCCCCTGGACTCTTCCTAGAGCTGGCCGACCAGTCAAAATGAGTGATCTGGGGAGAAGGGCCTTAGTCAGTGAGGTGACCAAGAGCACGATAGTCACTCTGACAGAGCTCTATCATTTCTCTATGGAGAAAGGAGAACATTCCAGTAGAACAACCATCTCTGCAGCACTCCACAATCAGGCCTGTATAATAGAGTGGCCAGACGGAAGCCACTCCTCAGTAAAAGGCACCCGACAGCCCATTTGGAGTTTGCCAAAAGGCACCTGAGGGACTCGCAGACCATGAGAAACAAAATTCTCTGGTCTGATGAAACAAAGATTGAACTCTATGGCCTGAATGGCAAGCGTCATGTCTGAAGGAAAAGAGGCACCACTCATTACCTGGCCAATACCATCCCTACAGTGAAGCATGGTGGTGGAAGGATCATGCTGTGGGCATGTTTTTCAGCGGCAGGCGAGGAGATGTACAGAGACATTGATGCTGAATACCTGCTGAATACCTGCTCGAGACCACTCTGGACCTCAGACTGGGGCGAAGGTTTATCTTCCAACAGAACAACGACCCTAAGCACACAGCCAAGATAACAAAGGAGTGGCTACAGGACAACTCTGCAAATGGCCTTGAGTGGCCCAGCCAGAGCCCAGACTTGAACCTGATTGAACATCTGTAACTTCCAGCCTGGATGGGCTGTAAAGGGACTTTGTTTCTTTTGAATTGTTCCCCAGGTGTTTCCCATTGTCTCTAGTTAGGTGTTGTATTTATGTTGGGTGTTTGGTCTCGTTCCCTGTCGTTCGATGTTTATGTTGCGTGTATCCCGTTACGTGTCTCAGTGTTGTTCTTTTGTATGAACATCTGTTTACCCCCTCGAGGCAGTATTTACTTTGAGTGTTTCTGGAATAAACCCTATTTGGATTATCGCGCCTGTCTCGTTTCCTCCACTACGCAATGGAATACCATGACAGATTGAATGACCTGTGAACGAGGCAGCGAAGGATTTGCCACAGACCCGAGGAGAGCTTTGCCCTCTCTTTCGGGGGAGATGTTTTTTGGGGGGACGCAGGCTGTATACTGTCTCTTTTCGCCACCATGTGGGAGATTGACAGCTCCGACGAAGAGTATTTCGTATTTTCGGAGGACGACCGGTTCTCGGAGCAAGAGGGGGAGGAGGCGACTGCGGCGTTAACCCTGGGAAGGGTGTTGAGGATCGCAGAGTGGGAGGACGTTCGGCACCTCTACGGAGGCGATAACAGACCGGTGGAGGAGGAGGAGTGTGAGATCCCCCCAAATTGATGAGAAGGGTAATTAGGAGGACACCACCACAGCCGACTCCACTACACCCTCCACTGCTCCTTCGGGTAGGGTTTCCCTATCTCCCGTCAGCTTCCCTAGTACACAGGCTAGATCTACTCACCCCGCTAGCTCCTTCAGAACCCCTAGCATAGAGGCTAGCTCTGCTAGCACACAGGCCAGCTGTAGTAGCCCGCTAGCTCTCAGTGTAGCGCTGTTAGCTTCCAGGCTAGACCCACTAGCTTTCGGGCTAGACCCACTAGCTTTCAGGCTAGACCCACTAGCTTTCAGGCTAGACCCACAAGCATTCAGGCTAGACCCACTAGCATTCAGGCTAGACCGACTAGCTTTCAGGCTAGACACACTAGCTTTCAGGCTAGACCCACTAGCTTCAAGGCTAGACCCATTAGCATTCAGACTAGACCCGCTAGCATTCAAGTTAGTGCCACTAGGCCTTCAGTAGCTGCCCCTAAAGGCCTCAGTTCCTGCCCCTAGGGTCTCCCTTCACAAGATAGCTGCCGACCCAGTTCCTGGGTGGTTCAATTCTGAGGAGGAGGAAGAGATACCGGGCCTCATCAAGGCCAACCTCCACAAGATGGCTGACCTCCCCTGGTATGAGAGCGAGGAGGAGGACATGCCATCCCTCATAAGCAGGTCCGCGCCCTCTGGGGTGGGGTTGGCAGCCTGCCCACCGCCACAGTCTCCGGCAGCAGCCTGCCCACCGCCACAGTCTCCGGCAGCAGCCTGCCCACTGCCACAGTCCCCGGTAGCAGTCTGCCTGCCGCCACAGCCTCCAGCAGCTTGCTCTGCGTCACCCACACCCGAGCCCCTCTTGGCCATGGACCTGGAGGTCCTAATCCTCCCTCCGCTGCCGGGGTTTGACGATGACGCCTCCTGGGAGAAGTCCGGACCCCCTTCTCAGCCGCCGCTGTCGTCCGGACCCCCTTCTCAGCCGCCACTGTCGTCCGGACCTCCATCTCAGCCACTGCCATCGTCCGGACACCCGTCGCTGACACCACCGTCTGGGCTCCCAGACACCCTGCCGCCAGGGCTCCCAGACACCCTGCCGCCAGTGCTCCCAGACACCCTGCCACCAGGGCTCCCAGACACCCTACCGCCAGGGCTCCCAGACACCCTGCCACCAGGGCTTCCAGACACCCTGCCACCAGGGCTTCCAGACCTCCTGCCCGTTACAGGGCTCTCTGTCCTGCCTGGCCCAGGGTCCGTTGGACTGCCTTTTCCCCGGCCGCCTGAACTGCCTTTCCCCGGGCCGCCTGAACTGCCTGACCCCGGTGGTCCCGCTGTCCCTCCTGACCCCGGGCCCTCTGTCCCTCCTGACCCCGGGCCCTCTGTCCCTCCTGGCTCCGGGCCCTCTATCCCCGCTGACCCCGGGTTCTTGGCTGTGTAGTGGGAAAATAATGTGTTCACAGGACCAAATATTGACTATCTCCACATTGGGCTGCACAAGGCATGTTTTTGTGTCCAGATAACTATTCTAGTTGGCTGGCCAGAATGTTGGAGGTTTCTACAGTAAAGTGTTTGTTTCCCCACCTGGGGTGGGACAGTTCAATATCATGTAAATGTGTGAGGCCATTTCTGT
>JACXGM010035984.1:0-11524 GCA_016801145.1 Umbra pygmaea
AAATGTTGGCCCATATTGATAGGATAGCATCTTGCAGTTGATGGAGATTTGTGGGATGCACATCCAGGGCACGAAGCTCCCGTTCCACCACATCCCAAAGATGCTCTATTGGGTTGAGATCTGGTGACTGTGGGGGCCATTTTAGTACAGTGAACTCATTGTCATGTTCAAGAAACCAATTTGAAATGATTCAAGCTTTTTTCTGACATGGTGCATTATCCTGCTGGAAGTAGCCATCAGAGGATGGGTACATGGTGGCCATAAAGGGATGGACATGATGGACAAGTGTGCCAAGAAAACATCCCCCAAACCATTACACCACCACCACCAGCCTGCACAGTGTTAACAAGGCATGATGGATCCATGTTCTCATTCTGTTTACGCCAAATTCTGACTCCATCTGAATGTCTCAACAGAAATCGAGACTTATCAGACCAGGCAACATTTTTCCAGTCTTCAACTGTCCAATTTTGGTGTGCTCTTGCAAATTGTAGCCTCTTTTTCCTATTTGTATTGGAGATAAGTGGTACCCGGTGGGGTCTTCTGCTGTTGTAGCCCATCTGCCTCAAGGTTGTGCGTGTTGTGGCTTCACAAATGCTTTGCTGCATACCTCGGTGGTTATTAACGAGTGGTTATTTCAGTCAAAGTTGCCCTTCTATCAGCTTGAAGCAGTCGGCCCATTCTCCTCTGACCTCTAGCATCAACAAGGCATTTTCGCCTACAGGACTGCCGCATACTGGATGTTTTTCCCTTTTCAAACCATTCTTTGTAAACCCTAGAAATGGTTGTGCGTGAAAATTCCAGTAACTGAGCAGATTGTGAAATACTTAGACCGGCCCGTCTGGCACCAACAACCATGCCACACTCAAAATTGCTTAAATCACCTTTCTTTCCCATTCTGACATTCAGTTTGGAGTTCAGGAGATTGTCTTGACCAGGACTACACCCCTAAATGCATTGAAGCAACTGCCATGTGATTGGTTGAGTAGATCATTGCATTAAGGGGAAATTGAACGGGTGTTCCTAATAATCCTTTAGGTGAGTGTATACATATGTTCTTTAGTTTTTTGGGGATAAATATTTAATAAAACAAAATTCAGTAACCCAGGATGTTGGATTTCATTCATCCATGTTGTACCCATGCTGAGTCAAAAACCATAAAGCACTTCACTATAGGTCAAAGTTTAACCTTTCTATAGGCCAAAAGATCAACTTTGTGCCAAAAACTTGGCGGACCTAAAACTCCTTAGACCTTGAAGCTTGATGTGAGCGAACTGCTAGCATTATTAAGGAGTCTGCAGCTACCAACCTTAACGTTACCTTAGTCAATGACACCGATGTCAAATGTGAGTAACGAAACACATGCATGGCCTGACTGTTGGTCAAGGGACATACACACACACATGACTTGTTTAAATAAATACATTCAGCTACATTGTTATAAATAACAATAAATGGTTGTTGTACCAGCAATATCTCAAAGTTTTGTTTTTCACTGTAGAAATCTCAAATATCATAACCATTTGCCAATGCAAGAGAGTACCGGCACCTTTTCCCCCCCAATTCAAGCACTGTTCACAATGGAGTATTTTTATCCTCGCGGCTCACTGACACCTGCGATTTATAAACAATATCCTGGACATTGATCAAACAAAACATTAATGTTGGTTATTGGTTATCTTTTGTGGCAGTTATAAAATTGGGGATACTCCGGATCATCCCTGGGAGAAGGAATTAAACGTTCTTCTCTCTTTTCGCCACCGTTGCGCAGTTGAGTAAAATAATTCCTCATTTTTTGCTGGTAAACTCAATGTCAGAAATACTTTGAAAATCATGTTTGAGAACACTAGCGACTTATATTCTCTGTTAACACGAATGCCTTTTAATTAAATATGGAGGTTAAAAAACATGTATTTTGTGTATTATTTTGAATAGGCATCATATGGTTTGACAAGTTAGATGTGCACAACGATTGCGTGATGGCGAATGGACATATCAATTAAAATTCACCTCGCACAGTTGTCTTTGTGTTTGCTAACTAGAGATTAGAGAAATCGTTTGATTATTTTGTTCTCCCAAAGAGCGAATGACGCAGCACAATAGGTGACTGATAAAAATATATTTTTAATTATCTCTATAATAAGCATTGTCATGTGGCATTTTGTAAAACATGTTTTATTTTGTTGATGTAGAATGTAAAAAAATATTTTTTTTTAACATACGCAGATCACATTAATTGCGCAATTAGAAGTATAGTCTGTAATGTGTCTAAAAATCCTTGAGAGCAAGAAGTGCAAACGAAATGGTTTCATTCAGTTTTATTCATGTTTTTTTCCTGTGTTTCCTGGATAAATTAAAATGGGATTGTGTAAAACCTTATTTTAATGAATGATAGCGTGGTTTCAACTTTCTTCAGGTATGGATAACCATTGAGCATGTACTGTGTCCACATCAGCAGCCAACCAAAATTTTATCCCAAACTTGTCTAGTGTGTATGCCATGCACTGAGTAAAACGGCACCAAGCTTTTGTTGGGAACAGTTGCTCATCAATAGTTACATTATGTCCTGGATTGTAACAAGCAATGCAGTTTTTCACAAAACTTTTCCAAGTGTCTAAGACTGCAGCAAACTTGTTTCCAAGCGTCGTCTTCTTGTATCCTTATCAAAACGCACGTAGGCTATCGCATAATGTCTCTTTGAACTCCATATCGATCAGATCAGAATTACTCCACATCCATGCTCTTCCCTCCATACGCGCCACGAACATACAAGAGCACAATGAATGCTTTGAGTGTAATTGAATGCTTTGAGTGTAATTGAATGCTTTGAGTGTAATTGAGTGCTTTGAGTGTAATTGAATGCTTTGAGTGTAATTGAATGCTTTGAGTTTATAAAATATCAGAGAAGCAAAGGCAAAGGATGATAAGAACGCTCAAAAACAGCCCACAGACCACCTCCAAAGACCTACAACATCATCAGATGGTGTCACTGTGCATCGGTCAACAATTCAGCGCACTTTGCACATGGTGAAACTATATGGGAGTGATGTAAAAGAAGCCTTTTCTGCACACGCTACAAACAGAGTCGCTTGAGGTTTGCAAACGCACATTTGGACAAGTTAGCTTCATTTTGGATGAAAGTGCTGTGGACTGATGAAACAAAGATGGAGTTGGCGGGAAAAGAACACAGCGTTCCAAGAAAAACACTTGCTACCCAGAGTAAAATTTGGTGGAGGTTCCATCATGCGGTGGGGCTGTGTGGCCAGTGCCGGTACTGAATCTTGTTAAAGTTCAGGGTTGCATGGATTCCACTCAATATCAGCAGATACTTTAGAATAATGTAGACTGAACTGGAGATGTTTTTCGAAGGAATTGTCCAAAATACCTTCATCCAGAATCCAGACACTCTTTACAGGCTATAGGAAGAATCTAAAGGCTGTTATTTCTGCTAAAGGAGGCTCAACTAAATATTGATGTGATATTTCTGTTGGAGTGCCCAAATTTATGCACCTGTCTAATTTCATTTTGATGCATATTGCAAATTTTCTGTTCATCCAATAAACTTAATTTCACAACTGAAATATTACTTTGTTTGTCCTTCAGTTATTTGATAGATCAAAATTGAATTGCAGATCCAAACACCCAATTATTTATACAGTGAGGAGAACAAGTATTTGATACGCTGCTGATTTTGCAGGTTTTCCTACTCACAAAGCATGTAGAGGTCTGTCATTTTTATCATAGGTACACGTCAACTGTGAGAGACGGAATCCCCCAAAAAAAACAGAAAATCATATTGTATGATTTTTAAATAATGAATTTGCATTTCATTGCATGTCATGAGTATTTGATACCTCCGAAAAGCAGAACTCAATATTTAGTAAAGAAACCTTTGTTTGCAATTACAGAGATCATACGTTTCCTGTAGTTCTTGACCAGGTTTGCACACAATGCAGCAGGGATTTTGGCCCACTCCTCCATACAGACCTTCTCCAGATCCTTCAGGTTTCGAGGCTGTCGCTGGGCAATACAGACTTTCAGCTCCCTCCAAAGCTTTTCTATTGGGTTCAGGTCTGGAGACTGGCTAGGCCACTCCAGGACCTTGAGATGCCTCTTACGGAGCTATTCCTTAGTTGCCCTAGCTGTGTGTTTCAGGTCGTTGTCATGCTGGAAGACCCAGCCACGACCCATCTTCAATTTACTGAGGGAAGGAGGTTGTTGGCCAAGATGTCATGATACATGGCCCCATCCATCCTCCCCTCAATACGGTGCAGTCGTTCTGTCTTCTTTGCAGAAAAGCATCCCCAAAGAAGGGTGTTTCCACCTCCATGATTCACGGTTAGGATGGTGTTCTTGGGGTTGTACTCATACTTCTTCCTCCAAACACAGCAAGTGGAGTTTAGACCGTAAAGCTCTACTTTTGTCTCATCACACCACATGACCTTCTCCCATTCCTCCTCTGGATCATCCAAATGGTCATTAGCAAACTTGAGATGGGCCTGGACATTTGTTGGCTTGAGCAGGGGGACCTTGCATGCGCTGCAGGATTTAAATCTATGATGGAGTAGTGTGTTACCAATGGTTTTCATTGAGACTGTGGTCCCAGCTCTCTTGAGGTCATTGACCAGGTCCTGCCGTGTATTTCTGGGCTGATCCCTCACCTTCCTTATGATCATTGATGCCCCACGAGGTGAGATCTTGCATGGAGCCCCAGAGCGAGGGAGATTGACCATCATCTTGAACTTCCTCCATTTTCTAATAATTTGCTAACAGTTGTTGCCTTCTCACCAAGCTGCTTGCCTATTGTGCTGTAGCTAGGGCTGGGATGAACAATTATTTTTTAAACAATTAATCTAGCGATTATTTTTTCGGTGCATCGATTAATCTAACGATTCGTTTTTTCAGTCCGATTGGATTTCGATTCGATTCGATTAGCGATTATCTCCCTATTAATTGACTAATAATAGCAATTTATACATGTAATATAATAAACCAATAGCAAAGAAACACAATAAACGATTTTTCTATGTATCCACCTCAGCCCAGGCTATGCCCTTTGATTAAATATCAACAAGTAGGCTAATTAAATCCTATGTGTGTAACATAAACATCACTTGCGCAGTCACGGCATGACAGTGAACACACAGTTACATGCCAGGACTATTAAGGGTGCCAATATTCCATTTAAAACCGGAATAGTCCTGGCATGTAACTGCTCACTGTCCCATCGACGACAATCAATGAAGACATAACGTTACAACCGTTTGTTGACTTAGGTTGCATATTAGACTATATTACACATAGTAATTAATTACACTGTAGCTTAAATCTTTAGGTGTCGACAACATATTATAGCCTACTCCATCATAGAGTGGGGAAGTGGGGAGTTGAAAAAAAAAACTTACGGTGCTCTGTCATCTGCAGTTGCTCCCGGGTGGCGCCTCTTCAGGGGCCGATTGCACAAACTGGACGTAAAAACGTTGGTCTTAAATCCTAGGTTGGGGGTAGCTACGTCCGAGGTTGTGAGTGGAATTTACTCCTGTTGCACCAAATAAAAATAAGACTAGTCGTAGCTAAGTCCAGTGTAAGTAATGCGCGTCCGTGAGTTTAGAATATTCTTAGTGATATAGTTGCTAGGCAGTGTTATTTCCTTAATTAATCCAACTAGATAAAATGGACAAAGACAGTTTTAAACGTTCCAACGTTGCCCCCTGGCAACTGTTTCGCCTCATAACCCACAGATTTTAAAAGAAAAGAGAACCTACCATTAGAATACTTGCATTTTATTGGTTTGTATGGTTAAAAATATATTATTTTCATGTAATTGATCCCTAAATTCGATGTGCCTGCAGGAGCATTAAAATAATAAATACCGTTTACGAATACAAAGCCAAAGAATGCGTGCGTGTGCTGTGCACTACGGCATGACAAATGGACTTTAGATAGACAAAGCAATTTGCATCGTCCTAACTTGAGAAAGATAACAGAAAATATATTCACCATTTAGCATGAGGAATGGCAGTGAAGTGTCAGTCTTAACAAGCATTACTATTCAATACTGTTGTGATAGAAAAAATATTGTTTTACGTTTTAAGATAGATAGAACAGCTGAAAGTGACTGATCAAGATTTGTTTGTAACGTACAGTGACATTACTTCAGTTTTGACAAAAAACACTTTGGCCATTTCCAGGCATTTAATTGATAGTTAAAGGTAATAGGTTACCCTTTGACTTTTACTAATCTAAAACACTTGTTCAAACCTGATAATTGCACACTCAATCACCTGTTAATTCATAGCTACTAGCTAGTTATTAGTACGATTTGTGGTCGCTGCAAACGTAAACAATTTGCTCTGCATTTTCGATTGTACAAAACGGTCTTTCTCCAAATAAATTACAGCTAAATCTTAATGCAATCAGTCAGAAAAACAGGACATTTTATATAATTTATATAAATCGCCACCCTGCGCCTGCTAGGCTTCGAATCTACGACCATGCGTAGCTCATTGAGCTAGGGCTGCAGCTATCGATTATTTTAGTATTCGAGTATTCTATCGATCATTCCATCGATTAATCGAGTAATCGGCTAAGAAATACTTTTGTTTTATTGAAGGGCAATAATGTACAATATTTTGGTTTAATTTTCTGAAAAAACTAAATTTTTATTGCCTAAATTGCTTATAATATAATCTCTTAAAAAACGAAATATTAAGTGCAACTACATGGCATATTACATTGTTTTTTAAAGAAAACATATTCTAAAATGCAATAACAACATCAAGGCATACATTAAGTTGTGCAACTTAACTCCCAGAATTACAAGTTTCAACCTGAGACTGATCTGTATATAGGCCTATATGCTATTTATATATTAGTTATACTCAAACTATTATAATGTATAAATTTGATTACAATGTCACACAGCTCATTTACATTTATCCTAGTATGTCGATCGTTAATCAGCAGTTTCTCTGTGAAGAGAGAGAAATTGGTGTGCAACGAAGCAGCTTTTTTCCGAAGGTATAGTAAACAATTTGGCACTTTTGTTCAAATTGTGGTAATCACTACATATTTTCTTGTCTTTGTTCTTGGTAGTTGTTGTGCTAGGTGTAGTTTTACCATCCATACCAAGACTCAATGTTTTCTGTTGAAATGCAGTTAAGCACTGACGTCATGCATTGAGTTAAGCTAGTTCGATTTTGCACTCGATACACTGTACAGAGTTTTCGTTTTAATTACGTTTGAACTGATTCCAAACTTTGGACACTTTCTGTTGTTTTCTCCAGCCTGTCTTTTCTCTCAGCCCGATCACTATTTACTTACGCTCTCGTTCTTCATGTTGTAATCTGCGTCATAAATCTTCATGGCATGTGTCTCCAGACCAGTGAAGATCTAACTTCTTTAGTGGATTCCTAGCCTAGCCTAGTTTCGCCTTCAGAATAATAGCGCTTGATTTAACGCGATAAACATCGCGTAACAACGCACATTTAAAAAATATGCCACTAAACTCTAATGTTAAAGTGTGACATATTTACTTACTAATATTTTAATAGGACCATTTAAATTTGCAATCTGGATCGCTTATATAATAAATAGACAGAGTCATTGTCGCTAGCAGCGTGAGCCCGGTGTGCGACAGTAATAATCATCCGTGTGGAACCACCGTGCGCAATACAAAGTTGGTAACATTGATTAAACGAAGCCTCGAGGCAAATCATTTTGTGTCGACACATTTTTGTAATCGAGTTATTCCAGTTATTCGAGGAATCGTTTCAGCCCTACATTGAGCGCTTACGTCCAGCTGGTGCAACAGGTATAAATATATAAGTCCGACGTAAAGGGCATTTTAGGTCTGACATACAGTTACGACCTATACGTCCAGTTGGTGCAACCGGCAGGTGCTGGTGCATTGCCGTGATGTTAGAATGGAAGGCCATCTCAATTTTGCAAAGACAACATGTCACAGAATTGTTTCCTTTTAAATTAAATAATTCTTATACTTTAGAGCAGTGGTCACCAATCCTGGTCCTGGAGATCTACCATCCAGACTATTTTCACTTTAGCCCCAATTTAGCACACCTGATCCCACTAATTAGCTGGATGAGGAGCTGAATGAGGCTACATTATTTGCAGTTAAAGGTAAAACTTACAGGATGGTAGATCTCCAGGACCTGGATTGGTGACCACTGCTTTAGAGTAATGAGTGTGCCGCAGTTCTGAAAGTCTGTGGAGCCACTCGTGTTGCCATTACTCTCCCGCACCACTGTCTTTGTTTTGGGTCTGAAGAATCGACACGCATATTTTGCGTCGACGTATTTTTTGCATCGACGTCATCGATGACGTCGACGCGTTGTCCCAGCCCTAGCTGTAGCCCATCCCAGCCTTGTGCAGGTCTACAATTTTATCCCTTACACAACTCTCTGGTCTTGGCCATTGTGGAGAGGTTGTCTGTTTGAGTGTGATGTGTATTTTATATAGGTAATGAGTTCAAACAGGTGCAGTTAATACAGGTAATGAGTTTAAACAGGTGCAGTTAATACAGGTAATGAGTAAGGAACAGGAGAGCTTCTTAAAGAAAAACTAAAAGGGTCTGTGAGAGCTGGAATTCTTACTGGTTGGTAGGTGATCAAATGCTTATGTCCTGCAATAAAATGCAAATTAATTATTTAAATCATACAATGTGATATTCTGGATTTCTTTTGGATTTCATCTCTCACAGTTGATAGTGTACCTATAATTAAAAATTACAGACGTCTACATGCTTTGTAAGTAGGTAAACCTGCAGAATCAGCAGTGTAACAAATACTTGTTCTCCCCACTGTAAATGAAAATCATGGAAATTGTCAGGGGTGCCGAAACTTTTGCATACGATTCTATGGGTTCTAGTGCTAACTACTAACCCAGAGAAAGGGGTTCTATCAGAAAAGTAATTTGATCAGTTCCAGCAGTGCTCTGTAAAGTTGAGCCAAAACTGCATGGCAGATCAACAATAGAACAGTGCTGGAACCGACATGAAGGGTGTGTTCATCACGTGTAGAGCAGAAGAATCAAACCCCAGAATACACTGACCATCAAGGCTGTGGCTCTGAACAATGACAGGTCTACACTAGGGCTGTGCAATTAATCGGATTTTGATCGCGATTTCAATTTCAGCTCTTAACGATCACCAAAACAGTGTAATCGAGAAAAAAACAATTATTTGTACATTGCATTTTCTAAGAACTCTTATTTTTGGCTTGTGTTGGAATGACACTTACCATCGCACTTTCGTCCCTCCTGAAACCGAAAGCGAAACTCACTCTGTCGTCTATTAAAGACGCATTTTACAGTGTACCTCTATACCCATCGTGCGAGCAGGCACAAAAAACACATGCCGTTGCATACTTTTAGCCAAAGATGTGTGCCCCGTTAGCACAGCTGAGAACGACCGCTCTATAGAATGTTGTTGCATACTTTGTACAAGCGTTATAATTTGCCATCTCACCACCACTTTACCAAAGTTGCTCTGCGTGCTTTATATGAGAAATGCTGTGCTGATGAGGTGAAAAGGGCAGAGTACTGATCTATGGGCTACAGTGTTTTAAATATTACAGCAAGTTGATTGCAGAAGCTCCACGAGTTTACCTTACAGCAACGCAGGTACTTTGTTTGTTAGTTAGTTTTTCAGCTTTGTCTATTTGAGTGTTGTTTAGGATAGTTTATTTGTGTCCTTGTAGCGTTGTTTACTGAAACATTTTTATTTTGTATTAGATTGCGCATATCAGTACCGAAGCAACGAAATTGAGCAGTTAATCACGTTCTCGTTCTTGGTTTCATTAGCACAGGTGTAGTGTAGGGCCATGTATTACTTTTGAACAATTATTCTACCGACTGAAGAGCCAGGCTTTGTGTTACTTCTATTCAGTAGTTTGTTTGAACTGCTCTTTGCGATTCTACAGCAGACTTAATAAGCACAGTGATCTTGCGCACATGAAAAACCTGCAGGCAAAATAGAAAATAAGATACGTTTAGAAGTGTTCATTTATTTAATATAATAAATATAAATAACTTTTTTGCAAATATAATTGAAATACATTGCTGTCTAATCAAATCCAAAAATTCTAACGAACTGTGTGCTGCTGGTCACCCTCAACAAAGTAAAAAAAATGCACCCGCTCCTGACGTCAGAATATTTTCACGGTTTTTCAAAATCAACAAATGCAAATTTCCAAAATCAATGAGTAATCGATTTAAATAATCATGATTATGATTTTTTTCCATAATCGAGCAGCCACAGTCTAAATGACCATCAAGGCTGTGGCTCTGAACCCTGACAGGTCTACACAGACCATCAAGGCTGTGGCTCCGTACCATGACGGGTCTACACAGACCATAGGCTGGAGGCTGTGCTGCACAAGTCAATAGCATCCGTGTCACTTAGGTCTACACAAAACCTCAAGTCATTCAGTTTGTCCAAATTCCTCAACATATTTTCTCTGGGGGGGCCATACTGCAGGAAGTAGGAAAACAGGGAATGAAAAATGTTTCATAATCTTTATCAACTAGCCCTTCAGCCAGTTATACACAGGTCAGGGCTGGTAAACACATGTCACAGCCTACATCTCCCACACTACACCACAACCTACATCTCTGACAAACCCCTAAACTGGCTACACCCATGTATCTCACTAAAACCACTTCATTTGCAATTCAAATAGATTTCTACACATAGAAAAATATACACAAACTACAACTCATTGATTTCATATTTAGAAATTCAACTGTTGCTGTCAAATTTACTACTAATTTCCCTTGACTCACATTTATTTTTCAGGACAAATCCTAGCAGTAGTTTTCTATTCATATCTGAATACACACATATATTTTTCCGCAAATCTGTTGAATGAAAGATCTGCCCAGACTAATGTCCATTGGCCAGGATATGGAGTTTCCCGACTTCAGAAGTCAAAGTTGAAATAAGTCAAATTCCTGGTGCCTCGAACGCAGAAGGCAGTCTGCAGAAAGTCCTTTAGTTAAACAAATAGTTTTCTCTGGTATAATGCTGTTTTTATGCTTATCATATCACTGCCCCACCAGCTGGGATATGTTGCAAAGTAAATTCTACACTGATCCTTGTAATTTGTGTTGTGATGTACAATTAAACCATTTTTTAAAACAAAATAGAAATAAATTGATTTGGAGACTGAAGTCAAAATGGATTTGGAATTTTCCTTAAAAAGCTTGTTCATCTTTTTAACTGAACAAAACAAAAATCCACCCAACAGAGTGTATTTAAGTACCAATTCAAGAAAAAAAAGGATTTTGTAAATTTACTCACCAAGAAATGATCACATAGCAGCTCAATGTCTTGAGTAGTGTAGTGGAGATTAAGAAATAATCACATAACAGCTCAATGTCTTGAGTAGTGTAGTGGAGATTAAGAAATGATCACATAACAGCTCAATGTCTTGAGTAGTGTAGTGGAGATTAAGAAATGATCACATAACAGCTCAATGTCTTGAGTAGTGTAGTGGAGATTAAGAAA
>JACXGM010035986.1:0-11523 GCA_016801145.1 Umbra pygmaea
TGATATGCTAATTCTTTGAGATAGGAATTTTGGGTTTTCATGAGCTGTATGCCAAAATCATCAGTATTAAAACAATAAATGACCTGAAATATTTCAGTTGGTGTGCAATGAATCTAAAATATATGAAAGTTTAATTTTTATCATTACATTATGGAAAATAATGAACATTATCACAATATGCTAATTTCTTGAGAAGGACCTGTGTTCTAATTCTTGATATGCTTCTCATTCTGGTCCATAAAATACAATATCTTTTTCTCTTGCACAAAAGTCTTTTATTGTGTTAGTTGAGGTTGAGTTTGTAGGCATCATGTTAATAATAAATATGAAAACATCTTGGCATTTCCACAATGATAAAAACTAACCATGGTTGGTGCACTACAATGAGAAGAGTATCAGGAGTTTATCATATGCATGGCCATTGGACAATGACGGATTATGTTTAGAGTTAAGAATTAAGTTAAATATGCAGTCTGGGACTTTTGTAATTAACAAAATGCCTTATTAGGCATTTTGACAAAACAATTGATAGCAGAGGTTATGGAGACAGGTTTAAAGACAAAAACAGATGGGAAGGGCACATACTGTACAGCCAATTGAGAGTAAACATCCCATGGTGCACTTGATGTGTGATATATTGTTTATATGTGTTTAAACTCTACATTAGAATCACTGTCAACTAGCCATGAAATTCCATGTCTAAATATAATGGTTTTGATGCCATGGGACACAAATAAATGCTATAGTTACAACCAGTGGCCAAAGGTGCAGACTGGATATTTAAGTTTTAGTGTTAGATGTAGATGAAGTAATTAGGATTTTGGTATTAAGGTTAACAATAAAAGTTACAAATTGTTGTGAACCCTTGCAAACTGTTGTGTGGTCCTGGAATGTTGCCTTTGTTATGGTTGCTGTGGGACCACCCAACACGTACCCACTGTAACACAGAAAGGAAACGCTTACCAGAAAACAAACAGGTTTGTATCCTTCAGGGATCCTGAAGAATCCTTCAGATGTTTTTCATCACATCTGCATTTTTTGACATTTTAGATTATCAGATGTGTGTAAAATAATTTTTGGAGAGAGATATTTCATTCCAGCGTGGCTGAGGCAACCACAGAGGGTTTCCCTGAAATTTGCGATATCTCACGGTTTTTATTCCCTATTTTCTGGTCCCGAAAAAATCGGGGGGGAATGAGGCCCATTCTAGATCTATGGATCTTGAACGAATCTGTCCACAAAAGGTGTTTTTGCATGCTGACTATCAGACATCTGCTTGAGTGTGTTCAGCAGGGCAATTTCTTTATGAAGGACGCTTACTTTCATGTAAACATTGCTCAAAGACACTGGCGTTTTCTTTGTTTCACTTTTCAGGGAAAATGCTACAAGTACAGAAGGATGCCCTTCGGATATGCTCTAGCTCAGAGATTTTTCACGGGGATCAGAATTTTGGCTTATCTGAATGGTTTGTTGATATTAGCCAAATCGTCGGACAGTGCCATGGCACACACCAAAGAGACGATGGAGCACCTGTTGGCTCTGGGTTTCGCTCTAAATTTGGAGAAGAGTGCGTTTTGGCCCTCCCAGTCAGTGACCTATCTGGGCCTACAACTGGACTCAGGGTTCTGTCCCTCACTTGCTGGTTAGACAGGTGCCGGCCTCTCTGTAGTTTCACTGAGGTGCGTTATGTCCGTGTTGGGGTTAATGTCGGTGGATGTGCCTCTGGGCCTGTTGCACATGCGCAGAATGCAACGTTGGCTTGCCAGACTGAAGCCAGACATGATACAAGATCGACCTTTTTTGGAGAGTCAAGATCAGATTGAGATGGGGAGTCCCACTCAGCAGGGTGACCTCCCATCTTTCGTACTACAAGGACGCCTTCTTAACGAGTTAGGGCGGCACATGTTTGGGCAATGCAGTCTCGAGATCAGAGCGGTTTTGCTGGTACTGCGCCATCTCACGTCACTGGTGGCGGGTCAGGATGTGCGAGTTTGGTCGGACAATCGCACAACGGTGGCCTATATAAATCACCAAGGGGGGAGTAAAGTCCCCTGCCATGCACAGGTTAGCGTTCAAACTCTGGGATTGGGCCAATGTCCACCTCAGATTTCTCGTGGCCTCCCACATTCCTGGAAAGTTAAATGTGTGCGCGGATATCATGTCAAGGGGTGGCCGCGTGTGGACGAATGGGCCATCCACCCCGACATAATGTCCATGATTTGGAAGAGGTTCAGCAGGGCATGACTGGATTTGTTAGCCTCGAAGGAGAATACTCAGTGCACTCTCTGGTTCTCTCTGAGACCATCGGACCTTCCCCTGTAATTCAAACAATTCAAAGGGCGCGTGCAGTTTCCAAAACGAGAGGTTATGCGTGCAAGTGGAAGCTTTTTGAAAGCTGGTGTACCTCTCACAACTCTGTACCCCATTCCTGTGGTGTTAAAACAGTTCTGGGATTTCTTCAGCATCTGCTAGAGGAAGGGAAATCACCTGGGACAGTTAAAGTTTATGCGTCGCGATTTCTGCATGTCATGAGGGCTGGGCGAACTCTTTGGGTTTTGCTCACACTCTGGTTACGCGCTTTCTGAAAGGTGCAAGTCACTTACATCCCATGATCAGACCCAGTCTCCCTAAATGGGAGCTGCCAGTGGTCCTGGAGGCTTCAGAAGCCCCCTTTTGAACCACTGGAACAGGTTTCAACTGTGTTGAGACCCAACCCAGCCATCTTCCCTAAGGTTGTTAAAACCTCTTACAGGTCGAGAGTGTTGGAACTCAGGGCTTTTTCCCCTCTGATTTCCCCTGCTGGGGTGAGGACCCCTCCACAATAGTGGGATTTTATTGTCATTGGACAAACTTAGGGGTCTTACTGGAGAACTTCTCTGTCCTACTCTTATCCCCTTACTGCTCTGGTTTACTTAAGGGACCTTTTTTGGGATTTCAGAAAGTAAACAGGAGTACATGTGATGGCACAGAGTTTTGTAACTCCAGTTCAATGAGTGGAGCGGAGCCCCATAGAGATTATAGTATTTTTACTTTCTCTGATTGCGGCTTCTGTTATTTGAAAGGTAAGGGGGTGGTAACGGTTATTCAAAATTGTTCAGGGATAAACCACTAGGAGCTAGAGATCCCCCTGTGGGGCTCCGCTCGACTCATAGAACTGGAGTTACAAAACTCTGGTAACTATCGAAATCATGGCAAACACAGAGAAGAAAACCAAGAAAAGAAACTAGAAATTATTGTTGGCGAGGTAGAAAAGAGGAGGAAAATGTTGTTTGGATGGCACAGTGTGGCCATTACTAATGCAAAAAAGACAATGGAGTGGCAAACGTTTGCAGACACTGTGAATGCCACAGCCTGAGAAAGTCGGTCCATGGCCGAAATAAAAAAGTGGTCAGATATCAAGTTCAATGCCAAAAAGCGTCTAGCGCTTCATTGTGAATGTCTGCCACGTTTTGGTGAAGATTAGTTACATTAGTGAGCAACATGTCTGCATCATAAATTATTTAGACATTGATGGAATGAAAATGCTTTTGATTAATGATAGCATTTTTTTTCTCATGCAGTGCCCTTATGGCAACATGAGTGCAGTCAATATTCTGATACATTTGGGAAACCGGACCTATAGCTGCAAATTGTGCTTTTGTGTTTGCCTGTTCACCCGTGGTGTATGGAAACTTCATGTAGGCTAATAATGCGTCAAGCCTAATACGGCTGGCATAACCTGGCTAAGGGTTGGCTGAGATATGCCTGACCTTTCAGCCAATTCCCCCTGGAAAGTGCCAGTCGCCCGAAATCCTGTTATGAGTGTTATGAAAGGTGCCACTAAATAAAATGCACTATTAAGCTATTATTAATATCTTCTAACAGCGCAAGATCAGCCATTAAGCGTCAATATGCATTGTGATGGAATGGCTTTTTATATAACCATCCATTTGACTGTATCTGATAATATACAGATTTTCGGTATTAATGTAATTGTAAATGGGAAATAGTTTGGCATAAATGGAATTTTTTGCACCTTTCAAAATGGTTAAGACGTGTCACGGCGGAACACATTTAAAAATGAAACAAACTAAATGCATATAAATGAACACTATGATTCTGTAGCTGATGATGACATATACTATGAAAAAAACTTTGCCCAATGGACAATAAAAACTATCTATTATCTATCTATCTATCTATCTATCTATCTATCAATTTCATCTATTTGTCTATCTGCTTTGCCAGACAGAGAAATCGACAATAATATCAGTAAAAACATGATTTTGTTCTGTTTACCGTATTACTTATGTAATTCATCCTCATAACATACCTATATAATTACAGAACATATTTGAGTGTTCTTTTTGCAAATGTGTCTTCATTTTCATCTATGTTGGCTACAATCTTGTTTTATTTTATTTGTATTTCACCACAGGCAGTTTTTTCTAGCTTTTCACAACACTGCCCGCCATTTCAGACAGGCTTCTGAAGTTGTGAAAATCTAGAAAAAAGCCCTTCATCAATGAGAAGCAAAGAACAGCCAGGATGAGATTTGCAAAAGTCCATAAGGATTGGACCATAGCAGACTGCAGTAAGGTGATCTCTGATTAGTATAATGTCTCACTTTGCTCAACACCTGTTCGTTTGATGGTTAGATGCAGATGTGAAGAGGCCTACAAGCCAGTGTCTACTGTGAAATTTGGTGAAATATTGTTCATGATCTAGGGGTGCTTCAACAAGGTTGGAATTGGGCAGATGTGTCTTTTTGAAGGATGCATGAATCGGGTCATGTACAAGGTTGTCCTGAAGGAAAACCTGCTTACTTCTTCTGTGAAAAACTTCCCCAAATCTGAGGATTATTTTTTTTCCAGCAGGATAATGTTCCATGCCACAAAGCCAGGTCAATTATTGTGGAGTGAGGACCACTAGATCAAGACCCTGACATTGTCAGCCCAATCCCCAGACCTAAACCCCATTGAAATCCTCTGGCATGTGATCAAGAGGAAGATGGATGTTCACAAGCCATCAAACAAAGCTGAGCTGCTTGAATGTGTGCTCCAGCACTGGTAAAAAGTCACCCAACATCATTGTGATCAGTGTTGGGCAAGCTAAAATGTAGTGAGCTAAGCTACTAGTTATTCTACACTAAATGAAGCTTCACTACACTGAAGCTCCCCCCAGGAAAATGTAGCCAAGCTAAGCTACAAAAAAATGGCAAAAGTAGTTTACTACATCTAAGCTATTTTTTTATAGACTTAAATTTGAATGAAGTTGGTTCAATCTTTTAAAAGATAATCTTAATTAATAATTTTGTTCTATTGCTTAATTCTATTTCTATCTTATGATGGCACCATTTTGTTTTCTATAATCGTGCTGAATTAAATGTTTCAAGCACACATGAATACAAATGAACCATTTTCAGACAAAAAGCAAATGAGTTAGTCTTCATAAAGTAAACCTTTGTCGACCTAAGTTGTGCCCATCATTACATTTGACTATAGTTGAACTGAAACGTTCCTCTTTCCTGAGAACTACAGCTTCCCTATCCGAGACTGCTCAGAACTACTATTCCCATAACTCTGACTCAATCACCCAAATTCTATTTACCTGCTTCACTCCACACTCCATATATTCCAGCACTTCCCAGTTCCTTCCCAGAGTATTGTAAGTATATTCTGTCTTCATTCTGAGGATTCTAAATATTGATTTTTTAACCGGTCTGACCCCTGCTATATATATTCCGTGTTTCTGATTTTGGATATTCCTTTGTACTTCTGCCTTATAACGGACTGCCTTGTTTTTGAAAAGCCTGCCTGAGAACCTGCTTTGTGTATTGACCTCCGCCTGTTTGACTATCCTGCTTGGAAACGGAATATTGCATTTATATTTCGACGTGCATGTTTGTGTCCTGCACATTTCTCTTCCCTGCTATTTCCTGTACGGAATAAACATTATTGTTTTTTACCTTCAGGAGTGATTTGTTACAGAATACCTTGCCTACTTAATCTACTCCGTTTTGGAGGATAATTGGGGCTCCAGGCGCACAGAACTTCGGGGAGGACATGTTGTGGGATTTGTATGAAGCCTCCTATGAGGACTTCCTGGTCAAAGAGGCTATAGATGGTGACTATGTCCTACCACGGCGAGTCTGAGACTCCAACCCCTTTCAAGGGGAAACAGGTCTCCACTGTCCTAAAGAAGATGGCCATCGCCCCCAGTTCCAAGATGGCCACCGGCCCCAGTTCCACGATGGCCACCGGCCCTAGTTCGAAGATGGCACCCGGCCCCAGTTCCAAGATGGCCACCGGCCCCAGTTCCAAGATGGCCGATCCCAAGATGGCCACGGGCCCCAGTTACAAGATAGACACCATCTTTGATGTGTTAAGGAGTGATCCAGAATTGGATGGGGACTATCGCGAGTGGATGAACCAAGGCGGCCAAGCACTCAACGACCATCCGGACCTGGTTCGCCAGTTCTTTTCGTGGAGAGCTGGTTTTGGGTCACTCAAGAAGGAGGCGGAGATTTTCCTGTTGAAGAGGCTGGTCACCCAATCCCCTCAGCTGCTGACCTGTTTGGAAGCCGCCGTGGCCCCTCAAGTCTTCCTTCGGGGCCCCTCGATATCCGGTCAGCACCCTGAGAGCACAGGTTCGGACGCCTATAGGTCGGGTGGGCAAGGTCGCTCCCGTGGCTTGACCACAAGAAGCCTATGTCCTCGCTCCACGGCCACAACAGGCTGCTGATCCCGCTCCACGGCCGCAAGAGGACGCTGTTCCCGCTCCACGGCCACAAGAGGCTGTAGTTCCCTTGTCTCGACCACCAGAGGTCGCTGCAGTTCCCCTGTCTCGACCACCAGAGGTCGCTCCTGCTCCTCCTCGACCACCAGAGGTCGCTCCTGCTCCTCCTCGACCACCAGAGGTCGCTGCTGCTCCTCCTCGACCACCAGAGGTCGCTCCTGCTCCTCCTCGACCACCAGAGGTCGCTCAAGTCTCACGGCCACCAGAGGTCGCTCAAGTCTCACGGCCACCAAGAGGTCGCTCCCACTCCGCCTCGGCCACCAGAGGTCAAGGTCGCTACACCACCATCAGCCAAGCCTGAGCCTTGCCTTGTCCCCGAGCCTGAGCCTTACCTTGTCCTCGACCCTGCCCTGCTCCCTGACCCTGCCCTGCTCCCAGTGCAATTGTCTGCACCTGTCCCTAATCCTTTGTCTGTCCCTGTGCCAGTGCTTGTCCTGTTCACTGAGCCTTCCCAGGTCTCTGAGCCTGCCCCGGTTCCCGTGCCAGTGTCCGCCCCTGTCCCCATGCCAGTGTCCGCCCCTGTCCCCGTGCCAGTGTCCGCCCCTGTCCCTGTGCCAGTGTCCGCCCCTGTCCCTGTGCCAGTGTCCGCCCCTGTCACTGTGACAGTGTCCGCCCCTGTTCCCATGCCAGTGTCCGCCCCTGTCCCCATGCCATGGGCTGCCCTTGTCCCCATGCCATGGGCTGCCCTTGTCCCCGAGCCAGTGTCGCCCCTGTCCCCGAGCCAGTGTCCGCCCCTGTCCCCGTGCCATGGGCTGCCCTTGTCCCCGAGCCTGCCCTTGTCCCCGAGCCAGCCCAAATGCCCCTACATTTTCCTGCTTCCATTCCTATGCCAGTGTTGGACCCAGTCCCCGTGCCCTTGCCAGCCCCGGTCCCCGTGTCTGCCCCGAAAGCTGTCTCTCTGTCTAGGTCTGTCTGTGTTTCTGTGACTGTCCAGGTTCCTGTACTTGCTTCTGTTCCGGTGCCTGTGATCACTCCGCCTGCCTGGTTTCCCCCGTCACTGCCTCCGCCGTCCGGCCCGCCGCTGCTGCCTCCGCCGTCCGGCCCGTCGCTGCTGTCTCCGCCCTCCGGCCCACCGTTTCTGCTGCCTCCATCCTCCGGGTCGCCGGAGCTCTCTCCACCTGCCTGGTCTGCAATTCTGCTTCACCCTGGAGTGCCTCCGCCGGCCTGGTTTCTGCCGCTATGGTCCCCTGCCTGGGTCTTCTACCGCCTGGTGTCCTGTGGCGTGTTCGCTGTTGGGCGCCTCGGGAGCTGCGCCTTGGGGGGGGGGTTCTGTAATATTCCTCTTCCCTGAGAACTACAGCTTCCCTATCCAAGACTGCTCAGAACTACAATTCCCATAACTCGGACTCAATCACCCTGCTATATATTCTGTGTTTCTGATTTTGGATATTCCTTTGTACTTCTGCCTTATTACGGACTGCCTTGATTTTGAAAAGCCTGCCTGAGAACCTGCTTTGTGTATTGACCTCCGCCTGTTTGACTACCCTGCTTGGAAACAGAATATTGTATATATATCTATCTGCATGTTTGTGTCCTGCACATTTCTCTATCCTGCTATTTCCTGTATAGAATAAACATTATTGTTTTTTTTACCTTCAGGAGTGATTTGTTACAAGAACGTGACACAGACCCTATGAGCTATATTATTACTTGTATTATTTAGCTAGCTTAACATATTCAACACATGATATGAATATGAACAGCTTACATCAGTTTTAATATGCTACATATACTCCTCTATTATTCTGTTAGGCTACATTGTCTATTATTGTATTATGTGGTTTAATAACGTATTTCATAACATTTGGTTAGTTTTATGTGTCATTGAGAACAGGGGAAAGTAGCACAATCTGATGAGTGAAGTATTTCGTAAAACTAATTTTAAACATCATTTACATGCTTTAATTAGTATGTACAACACAATTCCATTAAAAATTGAATATTTTCAGAAACTGTAGTCTATCTGTACTATAGAATATCCAACTCAACCTAACCTTATTTGCTAATAATTTACTTTTTGAATCGGCAAACGATGTATAAACAACACAATTCATATAAATCGCCAATTCTAACTGACTGTAGTGGCCTGGGCCAAAGTTAACATAGTGGCTTGGCTTTTTGGTGAGTAGACTGGTACTGTGTGGCAATGTTCCTGAAATGTTGTACAAACTCCCTGCTGAATGGATTGTGCTCACCAAGTCTTTGTTTAGAATATCTTCCTCACTCTCTGCTGTCAGCAGGACCGTTTCTTAATATCAGACAGAGGTGGGAGAAGTTGAAAGCAACTCTAGACAACACTCTGCGCGACTTCACCTGCTAAATCTGTGTGATTTTGACTTGTGCAAAAGTGATTCACATGAACAAATCTTTTAGAACAGTGATTCAGTACACCCATAAAAAAAAAAAGAATCGCTCAGGATTCACACATCCCTATTCGGCTACACATACAGGCTGTGCATGACGGTGGCGTGAGTCACTTACTGATCCTTAACATCCTTAGCAGTTGCATTTCAGAGCTGAGCTTCAGAAATACTCACGAAAATGTAGCTTGCGTGGACGCTACCGCACTACTTGATAAATAAAATAGCTTCACTTCTGTAAAGCTATTTGATTCAGAAAACAGTAACGCTATGACCATGCTACTGAGAAATGTAATTAAACTAGTAACATCACTGAATGTGATGACTGTTGAAGAGCAAATTATTATACAGTTCATATTATTCCATCAAGTATTAATTTCCGAACTCTCCCTGGTGCGGGGTAAGTTGTGCCTTTGGAGGAATACTTTGTGGTAAATTGTACTAGTGATTTGTGATGTAAAACAGAGGATTTTAATATTATGAAATGTAATGCTATATGAAAGCAAGAAAATTACTAATTTAAGGTTTATTTAGATATTGTCACCCTATTAAACTGTTGGAATAACTCATATTTTGTAGTTTTTGGGAAAACACAAAAAATTTAAATACACAATATATGATATTTCCAACCGTACATCTCAGAATTTCTCCCAAATTACGTTTTCAGGAAACTATTTTAAAAACCTGAATTACGTTATATGCCAACATATTTAGGGTTTTTCACGTTTGAACTAAACGTTTCGTCATTAGGCTATATTTGCACTTCAATTACGTTGCTCCGGTACATTAGGTAGGAGGATACTAACGGTTAAGGTTAGGCATGAGGTTACTAACGGTTAAGGTTAGATATAACATTACTGAGGTTAAGGTTAGGATTAAGGTTAGGGTTAACATTACAAAAACTGATAATCGCGTGTCTGCATGATGCAAGCAATGTAGAACAAAACACACACAAATTGCCGGTCTGGATTTGAACTTGCGAACAAGTCGCGGATTTATACGCCCGTCCACCCTAGCAAAAACTACTCTATTTACATGCTACATCATAATCTTCTTATGTTCATATTTAACGTTATTCGAGTGTTCACTTTAGTTCCCTACAAACGTAAATGACCCTCTCATACGTTCATATTTAACATATTTCAGTTTTACAAAATAGTTCCCTCAGAACATATTTCATGTGATTTACGGCTGGATATTTCTTGAATCATTTCAGGCAGAAAGGCTTTGGCAATAGATGCCTGTTGACATACATAGAATGCTGTATGTCAATTATGGAACATATAAGAATAAAGTGACTAGGCTCATTTCTAAACATCCTATTGTGACAGTTAAAAACTTAATAAAACCTTTTTTAATAACATAGTGCAAACTCAAAACTGAAATCAGTTTTAGCTAAATTAAACAAATGGCAGGTAGTCCTAAATCAAACACTGATGAGGCATGCCCATCTCCTCACTGTCAATGCGTGGAGATAAATAACCAGGAGACAGGCGCAGGAGAACTCTTTAGGAGTGTTTAATAATAGTTGATTCGAAAAAACAAAGCTTCTGCAAAAAACAGACTCAGCAATACGACGCAGATACCAACAAGAACAGACAAGGTGCAATGCCCAAACACTGTTTTTATACCCATCCCCACCCTGCTTGTAATCAAGCCAAACTAAATGCACCTGCTATGAAAGAAAGCATAAAGGTGGCTAGAGGACTCCTCCCCGGAACCCTCCCATGCACAGTAGAAAAACAAAGAAAAAGTTAGTATTCTGGAGAGTCCGAGCGCCTCCTGCACTCCCCGCTGGGGGCCGATGTGACAGAATCCCCCTCCTCGAGATCGGCTCCAGCCGATGGTACGGAAGGCCGAGAACGCGGGCGACCCCGCGGTTGAGGTCCAGGACGGTCAGGACGCCGGCGATGGAAGTCACTACATAGCGACGGGTCCAGGACGTCCCGAGCAGCGATCCAGCTGCGCTCCTCCGGACCGTATCCCTCCCAGTCGACAAGATATTGTAACCGCCCGCGCCGTCTTCTGGAATCCACAAGGGCGCGGACTGAATAGGCCGGCTCACCATCGATGGTCAGAGGAGGAGGAGGCATGGCTGGGAGAGCATCACTGTCCAACGGACCCGGTACCGCCGGCCTAAGAAGGGACACATGAAAGGTGGGTGAGTATCTGAGATGTCGGGGCAGTTGCAGGGTATACGACACCTCGTTCACTTTGCGGACGATGGGAAACGGGCCTATGTAACGGGGAGACAACTTCCGACAGGGCGTGCCCAGCGCCATGTCCCTGGTGGATACCCAGACGCGATCCCCAACCTGGAAGTCCGGTGCTGTCAAGCGATGCCTGTCCGCCTGCAGGCGGTGTCGACGGACCGCGCGTTGCAGTC
>JACXGM010035987.1:0-11523 GCA_016801145.1 Umbra pygmaea
TCCCACTGAGGTGCCTTGATACAGCACTCTGGGAACAGCCTATTTGTTCAGAAATTTCTTTCTGTGTCTTACCCTCTTGCTTGAGGGTGTCAATGATGGCCTTCTGGACAGCAGTCAGGTCGGCAGCCTTACCCATGATTGCGGTTTTGAGTAATGAAACAGGCTGGGAGTTTTTAAAAGCCTCAGGAATCTTTTGCAGGTGTTTAGAGTTAATTAGTTGATTCAGATGATTAGGTAAATAGCTCGTTTAGAGACCCTTTTCATGATATGCTAATTCTTTGAGATAGGAATTATGGGTTTTCATGAGCTATATGCCAAAATCATCAGTATTAAAACAATAAATGACCTGAAATATTTCAGTTGGTGTGCAATGAATCTAAAATATATGAAAGTTTAATTTTCATCATTACATTATGAAAATAATGAACTTTACCACAATATGCTAATTTCTTGAGAAGGACCTGTATGCTCACATGAGACAGTCACGGGTCTGAGGAGATAAGGGTTTCTTGTAGGAGGTGTGTGAACAACAATGCTAAGGCTATATAAACCAGTTCCAATTGTTATACAGGGCTTCTTCTTCAAGCCCGTCTTTGGTTCCTTGTGCTGAGATGTCCCTGTTTCCAGACAAGATGTTACTAAATATTCTATGATGTAACCCCAAACTGACTCCTGAAACTATAATTTCAACGAAGATCTTGTTAAGCCTTAAAATAACCATCTTTCCACTTTTCCTAACCCTCTCAACCATGTGTCTCTTCAGTAAGTTTATCAGATTTGAGCAGTACACCTCAACACGTCTTCTGGTGCAGTTTGATGAGGACCTGCAACCAATCCAGAAAATATCCCTTCGCATTGCTACCGGCAGCGTGATAGGCCCGCGCTACAAAATCCGACTACTGCACATTCGTCTGACCCCCCTTGAGGAACCTAAGAGGTCAGAGACCACCACAAATAGACCAATCAGCATTTAGAAAAACACACAATATTCTGCTGGCATCCCCTGTTCCCTCTAACTCTTCCCTGTCCTTATTCAGGCCGCTGATGTGTCGCTACGACATCGTCCTGGAGGAGAATATTGATGTGGTGTTTCGCCCCCTGCCCTGCAACTCTCGCTTGTGATCCACCACCTGAGGGTGCTCTTGTCACACAGGCCCTCATGGGACTCCAGTCACACAGAACTGATCACCCTTGAAGTTGGCCGCACCACATGCTCCAAACTCACTCAAAATAGGCTCAGTCGTTTGTGCGTCGTTATTGCTTTTACTATAGTAAAAGTTTTGTTTGCGCCATAGTTTTTAGATATTAAATAATATTTTATAGGTCATTCTGAGGTCACTCAGCCCCCCCCAAATTGACTGAAAATACGCTCAAACTTTTGTGCTTTGTTAGTGCAGGTTTGTGCTACTAGGTTTTTTCAGATATTAAATCATACTTTATAGGTCACCTGAGGTAATGTTCCAAATCCACTCAAAATAGACACAATCGTTTGTGCTCTGTAAATGCTGGTTTGTGCCGGTACATGTTTCGTTTTTACGACCTGTCATTCTTTTAATGATACAGTTGAAGATGTCACACTGTAAGATCTAGTCACTCCAAAAACATCTCGAACTGGCTGAAATGAATTCTAGGCAGCAGCAGCAAACGACTGGAATGAACTACAAAAGTAACTATCAAGGCTGTCTAATGACTACACATTTCACACTACTATACCTTTACCGATTTGATCTAGTGCCTTAGTTTTTGCCCTATGGTGCCTTTGCTGCACCATTGCAACCGCACAAAACTGCACTAAGAGGACAAACATTTGAGCCTATTTTGAGTGAATTTGGAGCATGGGGGGGGGCAACTTCACGCTGGTACAGGAATCTGATGGTTGACATCGTTCCTTTCAATACACCGGAGGGTGTTCATTTCTAGAAGGGCTTCAGCTCATGTCAAAAAGATGTCATACTCTCACACACACTCGCACCAGACTTTCTGCCCGCTAGCCAATTAGTTGCTAGCTGTTGGGAGAAAAGTCTATCAGGTTGACTGCTAAAACATTTTCCATAATTACTTACAGAAAGTACAATATGAAACTACACTCACCTAAAGGATTATTAGGAACACCATACTAATACTGTGTTTGACCCCCTTTCGCCTTCAAAACTGCCTTAATTCTACGTGGCATTGATTCAACAAGGTGCTGAAAGCTTTCTTTAGAAATGTTGGTCCATATCGACAGGATAGCATCTATTGGGATGCTCTATTGGCTTGAGATCTGGTGACTGTGGGGGCCACTTTAGTACAGTGAACTCATTGTCATGTTCAAGAAATCCATTTGAAATTATTCGAGCTTTGTGACATGGTGCATTATCCTGCTGGAAGTAGCCGTCAGAGGATGGGTACATGGTGGCCATAAAGGGATGGACATGGTCAGAAACAATGCTCAGGTAGGCCGTGGCATTTAAGCGATGCACAATTGGCACTAAGGGGCCTAAAGTGTGCCAAGAAAACATCCCCCAAACTATTACACCACCACCACCAGCCTGCACAGTGGTAACAAGGCATGATGGATCCATGTTCTCATTCTGTTTACGCCAAATTCTGACTCTACCATCTGAATGTCTCAACAGAAATCAGACCAGGCAACATTTTTCCAGTCTTCAACTGTCCAATTTTCGTGAGCTCTTGCAAATTGTAGCCTCTTTTTTCCTGTTTGTAGTAGTGGTACCGGGTGGGGTCTTCTGATGTTGTAGCCCATCTGCCTCAAGGTTGTGCGTGTTGTGGCTTCACAAATGCTTTGCTGCATACCTCGGTTGTAACATGTGGTTATTTCAGTCAAAGTTGCCCTTCTATCAGCTTGAAGCAGTTGGCCCATTCTCCTCTGACCTCCAGCATCAACAAGGCATTTTCGCCCACAGGACTGTTGCATACTGGATGTTTTTGCCTTTTCACACCATTCTTTGTAATTGCTAGAAATGGTTGTGCGTGAAAATCCCAGTAACTGAGCAAATTGTGAAATACTCAGACCGGCCTGTCTGGCACCAACAACCATGCCACGCTCAAAATTGCTTAAATCACCTTTCTCATTCTGACATTCAGTTTGGAGTTCAGGAGATTGTTTTGACCAGGACCACACCCCTAAATGCATTGAAGCAACTGCCATGTGATTGGTTGAGTAGATCATTGCATTAAGGAGAAATTGAACGGGTGTTCCTAATAATCCTTTAGGTGAGTGTATAATGTTATTAACTATTTTGTGAGTGAAAAAACATAACAATACAAAATGATAAACACTGTCCCAAGTCCCTATCACTGGATCCAATCCATATCTAGGCAATCTTCAAACTCTCGTGAGAGTTTTGTGAAACTTGTCATGAGCTGTAACCAGCCGCGGTCGGTGGATCTTAATTGGGGAGGACGGGCTCGTATTACGCTCAGAACTGGAGTGAATGGAATGTGTGCAAATCAAAAAAACAATTGGTTTTGTTCGTTGCGCACCATTCCATTCACTCCGGTTCCGAGCGTAATACGAGCCCGCCCTCCCCAATTAAGATCCACCGACCGCGGCTGGCTGTAACCCTTCTAGACATTTCCGCTGTGGTCGAGGTAGGGCTGGGCAATATATCGATATCGTGATATTAGACTGATTATCGTCTTAGATTTTGGATATCATAATATGACAAGTGTTAAGTTTTCCTGGTTTTAAAGGCTGTATTACAGTAAAGTGATGTAATTTTCTGAACTTACCAGACTGTACTAGCTTTTCTATTATTTGCCTTTACCCCACTTAGTTATTATATACACATCAATGATGATTATTTATAAAAAATCTAATTGTGTAAATATTTATTTGTAAGCACCAAGTGTCAATCCTACAATATCGCCGCAATATCGATATTTAGGTATTTGGTCAACAATATTGTGATATTAGATTTTTTCCATTAGATTTTCGCCCAGCTCTAGGTCGAGGGTTCACAGGTTCCAGCGTAGACGATAAATACTCTAGTCTTAGGTGGGCCAAACACATAACTGAGGACAAAGATGATGCTGACCAATGGGTTTTACCTTGAAATTAGGGTTGTTGGGGTTTTTTCTCTCAGGCACTCTTGCATCCTTCCATCACTCTCTTAACCTGCCCACTCTCTGTGCCTTATAACTGACTTTTTTGTATTCTAATACAGCGGTAATTCATAACTTGCTCCAACCAGTCATAATCTTTTGTCAACTCTTCAGTGTAGCTCCAGACTTTGTGTCAGTAGCATGTCCATTTGTAACTCATATTAAGCAGCTAAATTAAAAACTTGAAGCAATTACATTTTATCAAAAGTTAGGAGATAATTTATGATTGTCAAAATAAATCATGGTACTGTGTTATTTTGTATGGGCTTTGTATTTCTAATTGTTTGAAATAAAGTGTTCAACTGGGGTCATCCTTCTGGATTATTCACATACCATAATGCCTGTTTCATCCTGTGGGGTTAAAATCCTGCCTGTTTTACTGCACTTACCAGCAGATAATGATTTAGGATTTCTTTTTAACCAATCCAATGTTACATGCTTGCTCAGTTTAATTAAATAGGACTATACTTTTTTCCCCCAGACTTCACAATACAATGTTTTAACTATTGGCTATACCACCATGAATTTCTCTGTATCCCATTTCTACAGTATCATGTTAAATATCTATAGGCCTAATAACTGATAGCCAGAGGTTCAGCTTTAAATTAAGGATACTTACATTTGAATCAGTGAACGTTTAAGAATTACAGGTTTTGTTTTTGAAATCTGTTGATGCCAACTGTCAATATGAAGTCTAAAGTGCTGTCACTGCCATTGAACAAGCCTTCACTATGATGAAAAATTGAAACAAACCCATCAGAGAGATCGTAAAACATTAGATGTTGCCAAATCAACTATTTAAGTCTTAACAAGGCACTGGTGAGCTCAGGAACAAGCCAAAAAAACACAAAAACAAATGTGGAGGATGACAGAAGAATGATTCCTTCAATAAGGCCAGGCCACAACCTTCCAGTTTGTAGGCGTATCTGTGGAAAAGCCAAACAGCAAGAGAAGACTACTAACATCAGAGTAAATACAGATGGTTTGCCACAAAATGTAAAGCTTTGTTAAGCCTCAGACAAAATCCTATGGCCAGATGAGACATCAAATTCAGAATGATAAAAAAAAAGTAGGGTAAAGTGAGGGAACTGCTCATGTTCAGAAGCATACCACCTCATCTGTGAAGCATGGTGGAGGTAGTGTTATGGCATGGGGATGTATGAGTGTCAATGGAACTTGTTCCCTTGTATTCATTGATGTATGTGATTGCTGATGAAAGCAGCAGGATAAATTCTGAATTGTTTCGGGCTGTATTATCTGCTCATATCCAGCCAAATGCTGGAAAACTCTTTGGAGGGTGATTCACAGTGCAGATGGACAATAACCCAAAGTATACTTTGAAAGAAGACAAGTCAATGAACTGACATGAATCCAATCGAGCATGCAATTCATTTCCTGAAGGCAAAACGCCCCAAGAACAAGAAAGAAATGAAGACAGTACAGTAAAGGCCTGGCAGTGAGCATCACCAGATAAGAAACCCTGCATCTGGTGACATTAGTTACAGACTAAAGGTAGTCATTGAATGCAAAGAATTTACAACAAAGTGTTAAAACTATCAATTTAATGTACCATTATTTTCACAAGTCCAATAAATTTGAAGATCTTACAATCGGGGGGTTATAGATTCCTACAGGGTTCATACATTCAGTTTTACAAAACCCTTAAAGACTACATTTGTGCTGGACTTGGTGTGGCGATCTAAGCTCGACTCCAGTCTACACATCACCCCTGGCAACATGGGTTCGAGCCCCGACTCGGCCGACTGTCTGTCCTTACTCTCTGTCTCCCCCTACCTGTCTCCCTGGCTTCTGCTTCCTCTTGTCCTGTCAATACAAACGTTTAATAAAATCCCCTGAAAAAAATCTAAATCAAATAAAATATAGATGAAAATCTACACTTACAGCACATCTTAATTTGTTTAATTTCAAATCCATTGTGGTGGCATATAGAGCCAAAATGATGACAATTGTGTCCGGAATGTTTCTACAGTGGTAAAAACGTCTGTGAACCCCTTGGAATTATCTGGATTTCTGCATAATTTAGGGTGACGATACGTCCTCTTTTCCCTGGACATGTCTTCTTTGATTACCATTGTTTCAGCAACACTATATTATGCTAGCAACACGAACGCAGATTTATTTTTCAAAATAATAGCGCTCATTCCAATGCATGAAATAATCGTTGTAAAGTCATTCTAAATCTAGTGAATTATAATCAAATCAAATGGTATTGTGTGTTTAAGGAACTATTAAAATAGTTTGATAGGAAAAAAAGATTAATGTTTTTAATAACAATTGTAAAAGATATGCAGAACACTACATTTTATGAATATATTGTCTCATATAAACTATTCCTTGTGGCAAAACATGTGCTATGGATAAATGTTCAATAGGATGTGCTTAATCCAAATATAGTCTCTAACCCTCGGGTACTTGAGGCAGTATAGCCTGCAAAATTTGATTTGATTATAATTCACTAGCTTTAAAATTAATTTTCAACAATGATTTCATGCATTGGAATGAGCACTATTATTTTGAAAACAAAATCTGTGTTTGTGTTGCTAGCATAATAGTGTTGCTGAAAGAACGGTAAATAGAGGACATGTCTGGGGGAAAGAGGACGTTGTATGTTCACCCTAGCATAATTCAGTCATGCATTTTGATCTGACCTAAGTCCCAACAATAGGCAAACACAATCTACCCAAACTGATATTACATAAATAATTGTATTCTCCTGGTGTATATTGAATAAATGATTTATCCATTCACAGTGCAGGGTGGAATAACTGTGTGAACCTCTAGTTTTAGTAGTTACTTCTCCAAAAGCTAACTGGAGTCAGGAGTCAACTAACCTGGAACCAAATCAATGAGACGAGATTGGAGGTATTGGTTAGAGCTGCCCTGCCCTATATAAAAAACTTAAGTTTTGAGTGGCTATTGAAAATAAGCATTTCCTGAACCATGTCTTGACAAGACATAAGATTAAGAATTGTTTTCTTGCATAAAGCTACATACATGTGATCTCTCCTGTTAGATAGGCAGTAGTCAAACATAATACCAGCCAAACACATTTGTAAACAAGACATAAATGAATTTATTTGATTTTATATTTACAGTAGACATCAGCGGAAAAGTAGATGCGTTAACTCATGTGGAGAGTGTCTAAGCGTTGTCTTAAAAAAACACAGGTCGGAAACATCTGATCTCAAACATCATTTGCAGTACACTGTTCAAACTTCAACATAAGATGACAGGACATATTTTCAGGTGTTTTGTTTGGTGAGCAATGCATACAACCAAAGATGCATTCACTAAAAATATATTTTATCAACAAATTGCAAGAATGAATGCATAGCTCCTAAGTAACAGGACATACTGCTGCATCATGCTATAATTTCCACTGCATGTATTAGAGTTCAGCCATCTCACGTTATACTTGAAAACCCAAACCTAGGAACATTTACCGGTACTAGTCTGCTTTCAATGGCACACTCTTTGGTTGATACGGTTGTGCGTCTGATGAGCCACTCTGGAAAATCACAAACACAATTTAGCCATTATCTTAATGCACTATTAAAAACATCATCTGCTGGCTGATCTGTGGCTTGATGCTCCACAAGATCATGGTCAGACGTGATGTCCTTGTCTTATTTTACTATTGCCAATTCAAGGTTTGTCGGGTGACCACAACAGTTAAGGTCATCAGTCAGGTGTTTTTGTCCTCGTGTGATGATTTAACTTCTTGGTTTACATTAAATGTGGAAAAAAGCTAAATGGTTTGGCGCCTGTGTCTAAGAGAAAAGTATGACATGATCGACAGGATATAAAGAAATTGGGGAAAGGAGTAAAGACGGAGTAAAATATAAAATAGTTGGGTTATAAAATAAATAAAATAATTCTCAGCTGAAACCTGCGAGTTTGCATTCAAACACTTCAAAGCTATCAGTATGGCAGTACCAAATAGGCTTACGTCTGGGACTGGGTACCTTCTGCAAGGTCCGATCAGCTTCATTTGATGAACTAAGTGTTGGTTTTTAGTCATCTTGATTATGAGAAGCGCACAGAAATCAAAACTTATTTTATTACAGGAATATAATATAGCAAAACATATACATGGCATTAGCTATATCTGTTGCAAAACCATTTGCAGAATATGCTGGCTTGGTAAGTTTACTGGAGATAAGTTACATAATATCAAACTACTGTGGAATTTCTGCTAACATTACTGTAGCTAGCTACTGTTGTGTATTTTAACTAAATTGCTTCTGGTACTATGTCAAGTGGCATTCTGGTTTGATTGGTTAAAGGTTGCAATCCCAATACATTTTGCTTAACTGAATTGGAAACACCGCTTTCTCCAGATGATTTGATTCCAGAGACTGGTCAGAATATACATTTAGAGTTTGAATGCAAACCAACAATTTCAAGTGGCATTTCGAGGCAGGTAGTGAGATAGTTAAGTAGCAAGATCCTCCAAGAGAGTCCATCATTGAAAGCAGGTCCATGTCACTGTTGCCTATGATTGGGTTTTCACATGATACTGTACTTCATCACTGACGAGAGAGTAGCTACACGTATGGACTTTTCATTTACAGCGTGGTCAAAAGGTGGCAGCTCATTAATGTTGGTCAGAGTGTTGGCATATTTGTAGGTCAGGTGGTTGTATCAACAAAAGACAGTACCTGGTAATCACACAGCAGAACACATGAGAAGGCAGTACAGGTCAACACTCCAACCAGTTCAAACAGAGGCTGCAGGAATGTTGTGTAATACCTGACCTAACCTGGCGTAGACACGCCTCTTAGCTGTAGCCTGATCTCATGTAACCCCTGGCTATGAATTGATACATACAAACATAATTAGTTGGTACCTGTTTAAATGAGATGACCATGTAAAACAGAGTGAGAAAAAGAAGAATGCAGCAGGTCGTAAATACAGTCGTAAATCTCCTATTGGTGGACAACAACATTAGCAACAGGAAAAGAGAAAAGATCTGATTGGCTCAGGGTCTGACAGACATGAATGTGCTTTTCAGGGCAGATGTGTTACAAAACATGTAATATAGCAATGCCACAATCAAGGAACCGCTTAGTGACTAACAGAGGTCAGTGTAAAGTCTTGAAGTTTTGCTTTCTCAAAAATCCTAGTTAAGACACATTTAAGCTGTAAATACAAATACCAACTGACCAGTGAGACCAACTTTCTCATTTATCCAGGGCGGTTGCCAGTGCGATTAGGAGGCTGAAAGTTTCTCCGCTGACCGGCCATGTCATGCCTCACCATTCCCCCTCTCCTCAGACCTCCCTGGAGAAAAAGTTGACACAAAAGTCAGAGATGTTTATACTATACTATTTACAACTCCAATTCTGAAAAGTTACGACAGTTTGGAAAATACAAAAAACAAAAAGTAATAAAAAAATTTAATTCAGCCTGTACTCTATTGAAAACATTTTATTAACACAATATTTGATGTTTTACTTTGAGATTTATTTTTTTATGTTTTTAAATATACACAAATTTAAAATCTGATGACTGCAACACAGAAAAGGTTGGGATAGTCAACTGTTTACCACTGTGTAACATCAGCTTTTCTTTTAATAACACTTAATAAGCATTTGGATACTGAAATCATCAGTTGGTTCAGTTTAGCGAGCGGAACTTTCCCCGTTCATCCATTATATGTCTTCAGCTGCGCAACTGTTGCCTTATTTTGCACACATAATGCGCCTCACATTCTCAATCGGAGACAGGTCAGGACTGCAGGCAGGCCATGCTAGCACAAGCACTCTCTGCTTACACAAAAAGAGAGCTGTTGACTCTTCGGACCACAAAACATGATTCCATCTCAAATGAAACTGAGCCCAGAGAAATCGGCGGCACTTCTAGACAGTGTTGATGTGTGGCTTCTGCTTTGCATAGTAAAACCTTAACTTGCATCTATGGATGCAGCGGTGAATGGTGTTGACTGACAAAGGTTTGCCAAAGTATTCTTAACCTCATGTCAGGATATCCATTTCAGACTCATGTCAGTTTTTAAGACCGTGACGTCTGAGGGTTTGGAAAACGCGCACATTCAAAAGTGTTATTGCCCTTTATGCACCGAGATTTGACCAGATTACTTGACGTTTTAATGATATTGTGCACTGTAGAAGACGAAATGCACAAAATCCTACAGATTTGTCTTTGAGGGACGAGGCCTTTCTTGAAGGCTCCTTATATAAAATGATTACATGATTGCCTCACCTGTTATATAATACCTTCTTATTTCAAACTGTCACATCAATTAGTCCTAAATTGCCAATGTCCCAATGTTTTTGGAACGAGTTGCATGCATCAATAAAAAAAGCAAATATGCAGTTGATTAGGAAAAACATAAAATACCTTGTCTTTATAAATGACATTTGAAGTCAAAGTACATTCACAAATCACTCTTTTTTAGTACTGTCCTTTCAGATTTGGGTTTGTATTCCTACAACACTGAAATCCTTAATAAACACACAGACACATTTCTCACCATGTGTCCAGTCCACTGTCCTCCTCTCTGCGCTGCGCCTAACCAGCCTGAAGGACCCTCTTCATCCTCACGCCCCTCCTCTTCCTCGCTACCATACTGAAGCATAAGATCACTGAGACGAGGATAGAATCAGGCAGTGAGTTAAAAAGTTAATGTAGCAGTCCTTCCTCCACTTTGAGGTAATCATTGATCTGACAGATTGGGTACAGAATCCCTAGATCAGTGAAAACTCAAAGAGAGTGGAAGGAATCTTTTCCATATAACAAACCCCATGATTTTTCCAGTGTGTTGCAGTACCTCCCAGCAGCCATGGGTCGCTGTGTGAACTGGCCTCCAGGTATAGTGACCTTCACCCCCTCCAGCCTCTGCTGTCGTTTTCTCTCTAGGTCATGTCTCAGGTCTCCTGGGTCACTTACCATCTGCTGCTGCCTCTGATCACACAGTACATCAAAGAAACAGAAAAACAGTAAATCTACCAAACAATCAGTCCATCCATTGTCATGTCAATCATAAACCGGATAACGGTTACTATACCTTCATGAGGCCAGCTTTAGAAAACAAAGGTTCAATATCAGGCTCTGACATACTCATGTTGAACCGCCTGGGGAAAAAAAAACACAAATATGCAAATTATAAACAATATATTGGACACCTAAGGCTGAATTGTCACCTTTGTCTTTTCTTCCATGTTGAACAGCTACAATAGAGGCCATCCAACATAATGGATAACATAATGGTTCTGACACATTTCTATGACACTTTCAATAGGGCCATCCAACATAATGGATAACATAATGGTTCTGACACATTTCTATGACACTTTCAATAGGGCCATCCAACATAATGGATAACATAATGGTTCTGACACATTTCTATGACACTTTCAATAGGGCCATCCAACA
>JACXGM010035988.1:0-11522 GCA_016801145.1 Umbra pygmaea
GAGGCAGGGAAGCTGGGAGCTCTGGAGGCAGGGAAGCTGGGAGCTCTGGAGGCAGGTTAAAGTTAGAGAGCGAGATATCAGAGAATGCTGAGATATTTAAGGAGGAGACAGCAATAGTATGAGTGGTAACAATCTGGTTACGTATATTATCGATTTTGGTGCTAAAAAACACCAAAACCCAATTACAAAGGTGAGATGAGGCAGGAACATTGGAGAGGGTGTGATTTTTAAGCAGCTTGTTGATTGAATAAAAAAGTTGTTTAGGGTTTCTCTGGTTCGAGACAATTATTTGAGAAAAATAAGCCGATCTAACTGACACAATTTCAGCCCTATACTCTAGTAAACCATCTTTCCAGGCCTGTTGATCAACAGTTAAACCTGATAAGCGCCATCTACGTTCCATTTTGCGACACAAGGCCTTCATAGCAAGCAAATCATCATTGTACCAAGGAGCAGAGCGTGAAAAGAAACAGATCGTGATTTCAAGGGAGCCAGCGTATCCAGGCTAGACAACAACACAGAATTCAGCACAGAAACATTGTCATGCAAATCATCAGACAAAGAATCACCACTTAAACGAGAAACAATCAAATCTGAGAAATCTGAGGACTCAATAGGTCTCCAATTACGATAATTAATGATACGAGAAGCAGTAATGCTCACAGGTAATTCCATATTAAAAAAGACAGCCCGGTGATCAGACAGACCCAAATCAGAGGTAGACAACTGAGACACAAATGAACCATTGGAAATCACAAGGTCTAAAGTGTGGCCTTTGTCATCCGTAGGGCAGTCCACGAGTTGGTCTAATTCAAAACACTCTAATATGGACAAAATTATTTTGTTATTGCAGAGTCTTTTATATCCATATGAATGTTGAAATCCCGCAGAAGGAGAATTCTTTCAAATCTGAGGCAGAGAAAAGACAACATATCTGATAATTCTGATAGAAAGTTTTTTTTTGCTTTAGGAGGCCTGTAGACTGTAGCCACTGCAGTAGAACGGGACCCAGAAACACTCAAAGCAAGACACTCAAATTAGTCAGATTTGGGGACAGCCACGGGACACATATTCAGCAGTTGACTGTGCAACACAATGATACCCCCACCTCTACCAGAGGAACGCGGAAGATCAAATAATCGATAGCCAGCAGGAGTTAGTTCATTAAAAAGAAGACTGTCAGATTCTTTGTGCCATGTTTCAGTTAAACAGACAAGGTCCCGTTTTTGTTCTAAGATAATGTCAGATAAAATAACAGCTTTGTTGTTGACAGAGCGTGCATTAAATAAATTCGAATCGTGAATCGGATGCAACCTCCTCACGGCTGGGTGCTGATATAGTATTGAAATTAACCCCTGTAGGTCTAAACAGCAATCTATTGGGTTTACGCAGAAATCTCGGATAAGCAACAGGATTAGATGGTGAGCATAAAAAACTACGCCTTGAAGAGTGATGAATGTAAAGCTTAGGTCGCAATATTCCAACGTGACTACAGAGAGATTGTATATAATTTCCCGTATCTAAATGTCCATTCAGGTTCAACAACTGGCGAGCAGTGTACCTGAAACCCATTCGGGGAGGGTCCATACCAACAACAGCCTCAAAGCGGTGAAGACAGTGTACATATTAACAGATAATCAATGCCCCGGGCCAAACCCCTGAATCACCAGAGCTAATATAGAAACCTAATAGATCACGGCTGTATGTAATCTGCAATCAGATATACAAGAACTAGACTAACCTAAGCTGATGCCTATCCTAACTCTGGTGTTCAGGGGAGTGGTGCCACACACTCAACTTAAAGTGACAGTACATAAACAGAAACCAACAATGCATTGCACTGGCATATATATAATAAACACAAATAGATGAAAACTGAACGCAAATATAAAATATGCAAATAAGAGTCCAATCTCAGTCTACTGGGATACTGTCACATAGGTGAAATAGTCTATATGTAAATAATATGAATAAATATGGATGTTTAAGTTGACGAATGTGGTAGTGAAGTGTGTTTTTCATTATTTTTTTAGATTCTCCTCACCAGAATGACCAGAGGTAAACATTGTGTTAGTCTCAATGACATAATCTTGATGTCATATCAAAGAGGATATTGTGCTCTTTAAATCAAAGTAAAATTGTATTTGTATTTTTTGGGCTCTGTCTGTGTCTTTGAGATGTGTAAATAAAATCTCATTTATTTTGATTTCTAAAGCCGCGTTCTAGAATTAAATTGGGTTCTAAAGGGTTAATTAGTGTTTGTTGAAATACTGCAATATGACTAAGCTTTATGCATATCACACCGTCCATATGACAATAATACACTAACTTTGCATAGCAATCATTAGTTCAGTATATCTACCTACAGACATCTTCTCTCCTGCTATCTACTAGGCAATGTTTTTTTCAAAGTCCAACAGTAGTATGCAGTCTCAGACCATTTTGCATTTGTTGTATTATTACTTCAGCTTTAAGGTCTAGCATATTAACACTCTATTATCAGCATACCCAGTAGCTGTTTTGAAATACATTTTCTTTTATAGTGTTATCATTGCATCAAACTGTCTATGATTTGGGATTATTAGTGTCATAAAAATGTTAGCTAGCTTGTTACCAACAACTAAGCTAGCAAATTCAGCCACACTTTTAGCTAGCTCACCACTTCTGTTGCAGGCTCCCGGTAGTCTCTGCAGCTGGTGACGGTGGCAGACTACCAGGGTTCTCCGCAGCTGCAGAAAAGTTGCTGGTGGTCTCAGGAATCCTGACGTCAGCTGCAGGCTGTAGTTTGGCCAGCACATGTGAGGGTTAGGGAGTGGCCAGCACTGAACGAGGAGTCAGGGCTCCTGCCCCTCCTCAGGCACAGGGGTCCAGTCCCCTGGAAGAAGCCCATCTTGGTGGTCTTTCGGCACAAGCTCAATAGTTGGTGGGGCCTCTGTCTTGGCTTCCATGTCCTCCAAACTCCTCACGGAGGATGGATCTACAGACTCTGACAGTGCAATAGGTTCTCCAGGCTGAGACCTGGAGGACTCTGCTGCTGGCACCGGGAAGAGAAGCAGAGCGAATATGGCTGGCATGTTAAAGGGGACGTAGGGGACCATGGTGGTTGCTGGGAGAACAGTGGTCATTGTGAACCAAGCAGAGGGTCCCACAGGTTTATTAGCATCCCCCACCATCTGGATTGTGGGACTGACAGTGAGGACACTCTAGTTTTCTCTAGACAAGGGCAGCCAGATGGTTGATTGGAGAGAGAATGGACCTCTAACCAACCAGGACTTGCACTCTGAAGAGATCATCAACCGTGTCCCCCTCACCTTGCTCCTCACCTTCATCCTGGTCCGCCTTCCACCATATTAGGATCTTCTTCACTTCACTGTTATCATCTTCAACCAGCAGGTCCTGATCTCTGCCATCCTTCGTCCAATAGGACTGAAAGTACCCGCTGGTGCCCCCCTCCATAACATTTTTGCGGAAACCATGGTAGCTTTGTAGTGTTTCCCTGTCTGTTGCGTGGGGAGGTATCTAGCTGAAGCCTGTCATGGTTGGTGATTCTCGCTCCTTGTCCCATAGCTCATTTCATCAGCCTAGGTGAGCTTACCCAGCACCCAGTAGGGAAAGCCAAAGGGACTATACCCCTCTTCTACTACCCCGATGTTGGTGGGGTAGCGGGAATAGTCCTTTGGCTCTCGGATGCTGTCAAGGGTGGCACAAATTAGGTTGCCCCACTCTTCGTAATCAGCATCCTCACCTACCAGTTTGTAGTATATTCTGTGTTCCTATGACAGTCGGCTGCACCTTTTGTTGCTTTGCTGTCTTGTGGTTTCATGGTCAGTCATTCTGTTACATTCATATTAATAGTTGCTGTTGTAGCTGTTGTGGTCCATGATCCTGAAATGGATGTGAGACAAACACGAAGGCTTCAGTGGTAAAAAAATAGCCGCTGTTTTTCTGAAAGCTCTCAGTGGCAACAGAGACAGAAAATGTTTGTTGTTAAGTCTGGGACAAGGAAATGATCTCCTGCCAAGAAGATGATTACATCTGTTTGTTAGATCACACTTGCATTGCATTCTGGACGTTGTGGTATTTCAAGTAAAATCCAATACAGAAGCGACCGAACTGTACTCTCGGCTGTTTAAAAAAAATGCAGGAACAGCACTGTTTATGAAGTTAATTAGTCTAGAGTATCATTTTTAAATACTATATTTAAAATGTTTAATTCTACTTTGGAATTGTCTTTTAAAGGAGAATTCTGGGCAATTTTTAAAACGTAGCTCTGTTGTTGGAATATCTGGAGTGCTGTCAGTAGCGAGAATAACTCATACAGTCTGTATTGCCAAAACCTTGTTGCCCTCCTGCTCCATTTACAACCATTACGCATTTATGGGGAAAGTTTTAAGAAGTGCTTTGAGCCTCTTATCATGTTTGAAATGGCATTACTAGTGCATAGCCATGTGCAGTGATTCCTTATAGTGAACACAGTGAATCTGAACAAATCAATCAGTGTACATACCTCTGTTTATTTTCCATTTTCCAGTGTAGTCCACACTAGTCGATTGTCGAAGTCATTCAATGCAATATTCTAAAACGTATTTTTTTTGCAAAAAAAAAGATTTGCTGTGTTTATGTCCATAAACTACTTTAGCAACATTGATCGGCTGTAACCTGACATTTGCCTTCACAGCTCCCAACAGTTCAAGAGTTCAAGAGTTATCGCGCATGAGCATAGGTAACTAAGCAATTTTAGACTCAGTCCAGGAGCTGCTAAAGTAGGGGTGTCAGGTTACCTGGCCGACTTGTTACATTATATGGACAAATCCACAGCAAATCCTTTTTTTGTGGAAATATACGTTTTGGAATATTGTACTGTATGACTTTGACAATCAACTAGTGTGGACATCACAGGAAAACGGGAAATAAACAGAGGTATGTAAACTGGCTGATTTGTTCAGATTTGCTGTGTTCACTATAAGGAATCACTGCACATGGCTATGCACTAGTAATGACATTTCGAACATGTTAAGAGGCTCAAAGCATGTCTTAAAACCCAGTAAAGCCCCGTAAATGCGTAATGGTTGTAAACTGGAGCAGGGCGATAACACAGTTTTGGCAATACATATTGTTTAAGTTATTCTCGCTACTGACAGCACTCCAGATATTCAAACAACAGAGCTACATTTTGAAATGGCCCAGAATTCTCCTTACATTATGAAGGAGGTTTGCGTATTTGCAAAATATACAACCTTGACTACTGTAAATTTCACAAAGGAGTTGCTCACGAGTAACCTGTTGAGGTAATTTTGTTTGAATGCTTACCCATCTACCCTGGGCAATATTGTACAAATGTGCACTTCCAAAGTAGCTCTACTGTGCATAGCCCCATGCATAGCCGGAATGCCGTGACAAGGATATGAGTCCTGGCCACCGTGACACAGTGGTTTTATCCCTGAGTCCAAGGATTGGTGATTTTTTTCCAAACATGCATTTTTCCTTGTTAAATGTAATTCTGCTGTTCTGGAGTCTTTAGGATAGTTGGCAACACTGGTCTCACTGGTTTATGTTTCAGTCCACAGTGAAATAGTGTATGTCAATATTACATTCCGTTTATTAGTAGTAAGTACTGTACATTTAGTAAAATTAACATGAAAGTCTTTAGCCTTGCCAAAGTGATCAAAAAAGCTATTTTGATGTGATGCCCTGCTTCAGAGACTGTCATATCTTGTGGCACTTTATCTCGGAGTCTTTTGTAAGCCTATTTTGTCACTTCAACCGTGATACCTTTATGGTTATCTATTTTCATATGTCAAAAGGAGTACTTTATTTTAAGACTTGAATAAATGTGCCTTCAGACCTAGTTTCATACCTTAGTTATTTTGTAAGAAGGATAAGATAATGTCACACTCCTTTCTGAAACACTTTTCTGTGTTTGTACTTCATTTGGTCCAATAACTATAATTGGTGCAGTATTAGTAATATTTACATTCAACTATTATGACCAATCAATCGCTGTTGTTAACTGTTTTCACTCACATTCGCACATTATTTGTATGAATGTCTGTTTCAGAGAGTAAAAGAGAGCTCTAAAAGTTTCCAAGATGGTGGTTAAGAAGACAACTGTGACCGACAAATCTGCCAAAGTGCAGAAGGGTAAGTGAAATATAATAGATTTCTTGTCAGATCAGTCATAGCCTGTTAATGACAGACAAGATACATTTGCAGGCACTGAAAAAATTATGTAACATGTTAAACAGGCATTCTAGCATTCCTCATCAACCCTCCACCAAATCTGGACCTCAGAGCCAGTTCCACTCCATATATTCATTGCAACTCTCTGACCTGGCAGTACAATAGATGATAAGGCTTAGAATATTCAATGTGTTATACAAACACTATTTACTGATTTGGAATGGCTGGGCCAGTGAGAAATGTCCCATGACCACTACACCACTTAATAAAAAATTGTTTTATGTGTAACAGTGCTAATATTCAATGGCATTATTAAGATGTTGTGAATCTGATGTCTTTTTAGCTCTGTTAATAAATATTTGACTTACAGCTTGTCCAAGAAACATTAATTTAAGGAAACATATATATACACAGTATATATACTGGAAAGATGTGATGTTGTATTTTCAACACTTTATAATTCCTATTTACATGTACAGTATCTTCAAGGCCATCTTTATTGAAATAAAGTCTATATGAAAACAATAAGAAATATAAAATGAGTATAAAGATCAAGCATATACAGGCTGTATATGTAAACAATAGACCGTACTACTCTCTATCTTCTGATAATTTCCTTATACTCTCCCAGGTGACTGTTTTCTAATGATACAAAGTTTTTGCTTGTCATACACATGAATAGCAGTTACTATTGGTCATGTCAATTTTGCCATTAGTATTTAAATCTGATTGGGTTGCCCCAAAGAAACCTTGTTAACATGTATTACATTTTAATCTAAAGATTGGTAACCTCAATATAAATAAATGTTATCAACATATATTACATTTCAATCTAAAGTTTGGTAAACTCAAGACGGAAATACTTGCTGAACAGGACCATCTACAAAGCAGCACTTGAAGAAACACAACCTGTGTGATGTTGCTTCAATCTATTTAATACATTATGTGTGGTAGCAGTCTAAGGAACATGATGTGCTTTAGTGGACCACAAATGTCAATTCTATTGGTCAACACCACCATATGGCAATGTTGAGCTTGTCAGTGCAAAGACATATTGGTTTGGAGAAGACTGAAACTGGATCACTGGACTAGAATAACAGTAAGTATTTGTGACAAGAATATATTCAATTGCTAGTTAGTTACATATAGTACACCACCCCTTTCATTAAAATGACAGTATCACCCTACTGTGAGTCATGTTGTCATGGCTATATAAAGCAGACAGAAAGACATCATGGCGTTATGTTACTGTTTGACTGGATATTGAATGTGCAAAACAAGTGACATAAGTGACTTGATTGTTCTAGTGAGAACTATTTTTGGTTAGATACAGTAAAGAAACATTTTGGGTTCCATGTTGAATCTTCAGTGGAATGGTATTTATATAGATAGTTATATACAGTAGTTAGTTATATGCAACCAAAAATGGTTCTCACTGGAACCTAACAAAACTATTGAAGAACCATTATTTTTTAAATATCTGTAACTGTGTTGAATATAAATGCAGTTATGAACATCCAGTTATGATGGGCTATTTCTGCAGAAGACCACCACAATTGGTTCCAATCCTATCAGCTAAAAATGACAAAGGTGGATCCTGGGAGACATGATCACAATAACTAGAAAAATATTGAGTGAAAGAAAATTGGTCCAAAGTAATGTATATTGTTTCAATTCATCCTGATCTCTCAGAATTCTGTGAAATGACCACGGACCCTTCAAAATCTGTGGCAGTTTCATGGAATGGCAGAATATTCCTTGCTAATCCTTGCTTTTAATTTGATCTAAGCCTTACCCAAACCCTTACCCTAACCTTAACCACTCAGAAACCTTGCTGTCCATGTAACATGTATTACATTGTAATGTATTGTTTGAAAACATGGTGACAGTGAGTAAAAAAAGGATTAAAAAAAATTCCAGCATTGCTCTGGAATAGAAAACAAAATACATGCAAAGTGTAAGCCTGGATTTGAACTTGCATTCTCTGGGATGTGTGTCGCATGTCTATACGCCCGTCCACCCTCCGCATCCTACCAACCTGCAAAATCTACGCTATTTACACACTGCTACGTCATCATGCGATTTCGTAAAACTGCCATGGATTTCGAAGTCAAGGGTTCGTGGTCATTTCATGGAATTCTGTGAGATCACGTTGTTTAATTTACTTGAGTGCCCAGGGCAGCCTCGATACCTCAACACAATATAGCATCTTCAAGATTAGATGTAAGTCACTCTGGAAAGGTTCACCTGCTAAAATGTAAAATTTAGTAGAAACAGGATAGTTGTGTCATGAACACTCTTTTTCTAACATATGCTCCAAGTAATATTCTAAAATATCTTAAGACATTAGTTCTTTCCAGAGGTGATTCTGGTTGTTTGGTGGGGTTCAGCCCCCAATGAGAATGTGCAAAGTCCATGTAATTAATGTATTACTGTTAAATTCACCAAAAAAAATACACAACAATTGTGTCTGCTCTTAAAATGGCAAACTAACATTACTGAATCTGTATTCCATGACATAGGCGTTTAACATGATTTTAAATGTGTCAATTAAGGTGTACTAACATTATGGCTCTCTGTATGCCATGACAAACAGGACATGAACAATGAACAACACCTAATCTGCAAACTGACAGGACCTAAATACACTGACTGATGACAGAAGCTAGAAAAAGCTTGGAGATGTTTGATGGTGATCTATTGGTTGACACAGACATGTGAACAGTCAGGTGAAATAAGGAGCGGGAAACCAGATTAGCAGACAGACAACACACAGGGTAGAAACTAATCATAACCCAGCTCCCAGTTTGCTTGTGACACTGTAAAGAGGTGTAAACATATGGGTCTAAATGTCTCTATGAAGGTGCCAACTAAAGACTGTGATACAACCAATGCTTTCATAAAAGGCACATAGCTACAGGAACAAAACAAACTGAAACCTAAAATGAACAATAAAGGAAAAAAATATAATCATAATTTGATCAGCAATGGGTGTACTGCACTTAATGTGGGCAGTACTACAACCCAAATTCTGAACAATTGGAAAGTTGGGATAAGGAGAAAACGTATTGTGTGCTATTGAAGTGGCTAATGCAGTCAGAGCCACTGCATGTAAGAAACTACATCAGACTACATTGAAGCTGCCTATTTAGTACTGTCTACCACCTGGCTTATACCGTTATCTATGCCCACCTTTGACGAAAAACTATTTTTGTATATCCATATATGAAGAAAGAGACATTTCTTTAGGATAGAATGTATACAAACTAATTATGTAAATTAATCCACTGAGATACATTTCTTTAGGATAGTACGTAATACGTATACAAACTACTTACGTATATCCATCCATGGAGAAAGATTTCTTTAGGATAATATGTATAGATACATAATCAGTCAGCACTTCTCTAACATTCAGAAAAAAATATCTATATGTTATCTTACTCACATGACATCTATGTTCACAGTCTGTCTGGAACACAAAGTCGCCGAGTGGATGATAGCCAAGATAGTAATAAAATAAGACACTCCACTCTGCTTCATTTTCAGTCCCACTTTTCTCTATATATGCACTCTAATAAACGTGCTGTACTAATGGAAGCAGGATGGAAGTTTCCTTTGAAAAATGTAAAATGGAGTATCTTACTATAGGAGATCTTAGATGATAGGAGAGTTCTGGTTGTTCATTGCTGCCGCTATTGCCATTGAATCATGTCCACACACTTTAGAGTATCACACATTTTATGAGGGGATTTGATTCATTTCAGAAAATAACTACAGTAATCAGGTGGGCTGAGATTAAAGGCAGTGGTGCTGAAGTCTACCTAATTAATTCTATGTACAATGTGTCGATTCTCAATCCTGTCAAAATGCTTTCACCACTGTGGTGCTTGTTTCAGTAATAACTAACATTCCCTGTTCAATTTGTTTTTGTCTTTCATGTTCTTGTATTGTGGAAGGTGCTGAGGCTGCTAAAAAAGACCCCGTCCCCCAAAAAGGTATGAAATATAAAACAAAACTCCAACTACTCTGTCTCAGAGTTGGGGGCGCGGCTCTGCTGCTGACCCAGTGCTTCTATTTTTATGTTGTGTTGGTGTCCTTGTGTGTGGTGTATAGTGAAGCCAAAGACAGATTTCCACTTGTGGACAATAAAGGAACTAAACTAAAAATAAAACTTCAGCTTCCAAAGATATTTGATCAGCTGATTTAATAAAATTGAATACTATTAATTCTTACAGTGTATTAATGAGATCTCATGCTAGAAACTGGAACTTTTTCAAAAAGATATAACCTTGGTTGAAATGTTATTGATATTTTGGCCACTACTTAATATACACAAAAAATGGTTACAAGGATTCAGCTGAAGAATCCTTATTAAAAACCTTTTTGTGATTTATATTTACCTTGTAAAACTTCTCAACCCTTTTTCACATATTTTTTCCTCCAACAAGTAATCTTCTAAAAGATCTTAAGAGCTTGTTTCTTTCCAAGTTGTGTACGATAGGCATATATATTGTCAGTGTGTTTGGTGTTAACTAGAATGTTTGGGTTCATCATCCTGTAAAGGTTATTTAGCCTCTGTGGTACTTTTGTCAGGATTAATGTTCCCTGTGATATTTTATGTTTTGCCATTGTGTTCCTTGTAAAGTGGAAGGTGCTGAGGGTGCTGCCAAAATCCCTGAAGCCAAAAAAGGTATGTGACAAAAAACAAAACTCAAGCAACTTGAGTTTCCAAATAGCTAATACAGTCTACATGGTCAGAAAATATATTATAACATGAGTAGGCTTTCTGCCTTATTATGCAAAAAACTGAAAATGCTTTAAATTTATAATCTTCTAAAAACATCTTAAGAGGTCCTTTTTTGTTGGATATCTTGTCTGTCCCTGTGTTTGATGTTATCTGTACAGTATATAGAATGTATGGACTCATAATACTGTCAATGTTATTTATCCTCTCTGTGGAAATGTTGTCTGTCATCTGTCATCTTCATCACATTGCATGTACAATTGAAGGTTCTGGGGGCTCTGCATAATCCCCAAAGCCAAAAACATCTATGCAAAATAAAATGAATATTTTACAAATAGGTTTACATTCATCTGATACATTATATTTGGTGAACAGTTTGGTAGAAATTAAAATTAGTGGTAACACTTTATTTTGAGAGTCCATCTCTAGATGCTCTACATATTATCTGCAGACTGTCAACAACATTTTAACAAACTATCTACTAACCCTAACCCTAATCCTAACCTTAACCATTCCCCTTATGTTAACCCTAACCTTAACCATTACCCTAAAACATATTCTAAACTTACCCCTACCCTTAAACTACACAATTAGT